>VZUI01039502.1:0-44537 GCA_013401135.1 Cettia cetti
TTCTTTCTTTCTTTCTTTCTTTCTTTCTTTCTTTCTTTCTTTCTTTCTTTCTTTCTTTCTTTCTTTTTCTTTCTTTCGCATTTGAAAAGAGACAGAAAAAAATTCACGCTTTAACAGAGATCTCTGAAAACACCTTGCTTCTCACGAGAGTCTGTCCCAACCCCCCCACACCCTTTGCTGTCCAAATAAACATTGCAAGGGAATGTTCTTTACATTCCCTGTTGAGCATGTATAGAAAAGATTGCTCTGGCACAGCCTGCTTTCTGTTGACAGCAATGTTTCCTGTTATTGTGAAGGAGTCACAGGCCTGCCTCCAGTCCAGATCTGGGGAGCAGTGGTGTCACAGATGTTTTTTCAGGTGTAAAATTCCTGTTGACCACACAGGCCGTTCACAAGGATAAAATGGGTGTCCTCAGCTTGGCTCAGTGTGTCTGTTTGCTCAGCACCGTGCTGAACCAGCTACTCTTTTTGCAGCAGTGATGAAACAAGGAGTTTAAAACCCTTCCTGTTGCATATAGGAAATGTTCTGAAAACCTGAGATTTCACTTTTTATGCTTATTGTGGGTCAGCTAGGGCAGGGGCGAGAAGAACAGGCGATTGTGAGTTCAAGGACTGCATGATAGGAAAGACTTTTTTTTTGTTGAACTTTCTCCCTGAAGAAGATCTATCCTGTTGTGATTTCAAGGACCCTTAAAAAAGCCAGCCTTAGAGAGCCACCCACACAAGATAGCAACATAGCAGCTGCATAACAACGCTATCATGGTTAATGACTACAAATACAGTGTAGTATTATGAGAAGGTCATTGTGAGAGGGTATCCTGCTGTGCTAGAGCTTATGCAGGTGCTGTGGGTGTATCCATAATAGTATCATATCACTGGTGGCAGGGAATTTTTAGATACCAACCTTCTCTGTATTAACCTGGAGAGAACTCTGCATTCCATAAACTTATTTAACCCTGATATGAGTGGTTTTACAGTGCGGTAGCTACTTCACTGAGTAGAAAACTCATTTTACTGTCACTTTGATGTACTGTCAAAATGTGCTTTTCTTTTTCTTTCCAGTACAAAATCATTCTTACTTTGTAAACACTTTGTGTTAGATATGTAAGGATATTCCTCCTTAAAATGATTGTTTTGATGAAATGTAGACTTGCCTGATATTACTTTTCCAGTTAAATGTGGAAAGAAAAACTGCGGTCTTCTGTAAAAGTGAAAAACCATTGCTGAACTGTGTTTGTTTGAAAAGAAAGTTGCAAGGCCTGGAACCTGTTTTTGCAATGAGGGCAGTCTAAGAGTTCAGAGGATCCATTTCTTCATTCTTTTACACAATTGTTTTTTCACAATGGTTCTCCTGTTTGTTGGAAACAATCCTGAAGCTGACAGAACAGCCCATACTTTGTATTAAAAAGCAGTTTTTAAATATTGCACATGGGAAAATAAATGGTTATTTGGCATATTTCTAAAACATCATAGTCTCTTCTTTGCTATTCAACATATTTGCATCATTTTTTTGGTGAATTCATATGAGCAGAGGCCTAAGATCAGTGAGAAAACCCAGAAAAAATATGCAGCAGAGCTGAAGAGAATTATAATATTTTCCAAATATTCTCCATGTTTATCTCTCATTTTGAAATTTCAACACATTCTGAGAAATACTATAGCTGTGGAAAAGAGGTAATGATGACAGTGCAGCTGCACTTTTACCTTCTTTTATTTTTTTTTTCACCCCAGAGAAAAAACAACACAGAAGAAATAAAATCCGTGATTCTTTACCTGATGTATCAGGACAGCCAGCAGTAAGTTATTAATTTAAAATATTTCTCAGCTCACACCTATGCACACATAGATACTCACAAATATATGTGTGGGTGTGTACCTTTTTTTATAAACCACCGTCACTTTTGTCTACTTCAGTGATAACAAGTGAAAAGCCTAGATCTGATTGAGTTTGTCAGACAATTAAATACTTTATTTTTATGTACCATCTTTCATGCAAGCATATCATGAAATTCTTCAAAGCCAGTTTATCTACACATTCCTGAATGGTGCAACTAAAGTGCTCAGCTTTACAGGAAGCATCTGTACGTGTTGCAGGGCAGGGGTGAAGATGGAAACAATGGCCAAGTTTCAGGAGAATGATTGAGTGCTGGAAAACTGGGAAGTTCATGCAATGGGATGAACACTTTTTTTAGGCAGTTGGAGAAGCTCTGCCCACTGAGCAGATGACTCCTGGAAGGAATTTGAAAAGAATTAGTGGGAATGGTTATTTCAGATGGCAGAAGGAATCAAAATAGAAAGCCTGTTCCTTAGGCCTGGACTGTCTCCTTTCAAGTCTGAAACATATTTCCTTTCTGTCTTGAATCTTTTGTATCCGAGAGCTCTTTATCCTGCTCTGGTAATAACAACACAGAAGGAAGGCTCCAGGGGAAAAAAACGGGGCGAGCTCTGCTTACGACCCCTTCATCACTCAGGCTGACATGGACAGGACTTGCAAACTTTCTGGCTATTGTGGAGTAATAGTTTGGATATTTCCTCAGCACACCCTGACTTAGCCCCCAAACTCCCTGCCTGCTCTCTGGCAGCACTATTCAACCTGGTGCAGAATTCTCTAGCTTGAAAACAGGCCCTGGCTGAGTGCTGGCTATTAGCAACAAAAGGAACATGTGACAAATCTAAGATGAGTAATTTTAGAAGAAGATTGGAGTGGACCTTGGATACTGACAAATCAACATTATTTCCATTTTGGGCACAAGAATACTCATATTCATTAGATAAATATCGGAAATATATGCTTGATTTGACAAAAAGCATTATGTGGAACAGAATAAATTTAAATTATAAAAGTTTGTACTTCAGTTCTCTTCCTTATAAGGTCTCTTGCTATTAATAGGCAGAACTACATACACAGTGTATGTTCAATAGACAGGATTTTCAGAAATTATGAAAATCTCCAGTTTCCACTTGAAAATGATAAATACAGCAAGAGCCTGAATTGCAGATTTTAATAATGCTCTGACAATTTTAATTGTTACATAAAAAACTCCACTTTGGTTTACATGGTGGAAATCCCTCTGGTTTCACTCAGGCAAAATTCTTATCATGATCTTGGGTTTTCCTAATTTTTTTCTCTCTTTTGGGCTGTGATGCCCTTTTTATTCTCTCATCTCTTTTGTACAGTTTTTCTTCTGCATCAGCTTATTTTCTAATCCTTAGTAATGTATTATTGCTAGTAATTCTTTCAGGGGGTATGGGGCATAGCTCTTCCATTTGTAGTAAAAAAACACCCCAACACTTCAGTACACATGTAAAAAGGAATTTTCTGTTTTCATAAACACAAGTTATGACACTATTAAGATTTCAGCATCAACAAAAATCAATCAAACTGGGTTTAATCAAGAAATTAAACACAGAAATAGATTTCTGGCTGGATCATCAGTAGTCTTCACATCTTGCTGTGGATCAAAAATGAAAGAAAAACAAAGTTGAGTGAAGTTGGTATTAAGGGCCTTTGTTCTTCTGGGCTTCCTCCTGTGCTGGGGTAGGTGATCAGGAATGCAGATGACAGCTGAGACACTCTTTCACTCTCCGAGGCTGTGCTTAGCTATGGGCAAAAAACAAGGAGCTTTGCTGTATATAGCTTTGTGATCTTAGAACAGGCAAATAATGACTTACTGGTGCTTAATAAGTCAAGGAACTTGGAGCATGATAAATTGGATTTCCAGTTATCTATTCAAAAACAGATGGTCACATTTCAAAACACTTTGTTGCCAGTATGCTAACTTTAAAGGTCATACAGTGCTCTCAGCTGAGTTTTTCTATTGTTTGAGGTTTTTGCTTACAGGCTGAGAGTAATATTCTGCACATTTTTTTAGCCTGTGGTGATACTAGTCACTTTAATCTGACATAAGTATGGCCTGCCATCCCCAACTGGATGAGCTTTTTTCTCTTTTGGGTAAGCATAAGAATTGTGCAGCTGCTTGGTGATCTGACTCACCCTACAAATACTAGTTCTGGTGGGAGGGAATAGGCAGGCTGGGAGAATATGGGAACATCCTTTCTGTCAGCTGGAAACATTTACATCAGTTCACAATGTCTGATAGAGAACGTTTAAGTAAAATCATCTTCAGCTTCATGGATGAATTTGAATTATTCTGTAGCTTGGGTGCAACTCCCATGCCTTTATTGTACTACTGCCAAATAGAATTAAATCTGTAGAAGAAATTTCACAACATGAAATGTTAAATCACACAAACCAAACTGTGGCATCCCTAACAAAACCATACCTGAGTCTCATGGCAAATGCTCATTACACTAGCAAATATTCACATGTGAAATGGAAGAATTTGGAGAAGCTTCAAGTTTATTGTTCTCCTTGGTTTGTCTGCCAAGGCAGCAATGAATATAATTAACTGTTCAGTCACATCTAAACCCAAGAGGTAGGGAAGAAAGGATAATAGAGTGTAATAAATCTGTTTCTATGTCCTGTCTGATTGTAGCCTACCACATTTCTAATATCTTAAAATATTTATATTGTAACACGAAGATAGCGATAGACTCTTTTGCAGTCACCTGTTTCAACCACCATTTCTTATACTTCCTTTTTACTCCATCCCAATTTTTTTTGCATTTTCATATTCACCTAGACATTTCTTCTTTCCTCTTTTTTTTTCTCTTTTTAAAATATAACCATGCTATCATTCTTCATCACCTGATTTTTCCAGTTCTATCCAAAAGGCCTAGGTTTGCACCACTGTCCAGCTTTTAAGGGTTGCTTCTCAGTCTTTTCGGTTAATGAAGGGTCAGGCATGCAAAAGGGAAGAGGAATCTCCTGATGACACTAAGCTACAGTTTTTGAGTTTGTCTTTTACCAGCCTTTCTCCACTTCCTCTCCAAAGGATATGCACACACAGATTGTAAAGGAAAAGGTATTTAAATTGTAACCTCCAAAAAATTAACAGTCAGGCTGCAATCTAGAAGAATTAACTAATTTCAAGCAAAGAGCATTTTTGTTGCATGATCAGTGATGCCACTTTTTCTCACACAGACTTGCTAGATCCTTTTTAGTAGGTACTGTTACCTGTACCCAAGTGGTAGTGAATATCACGAGAAGCATCTATGGTAACACAATTTGCTTCCTTCTTCTCCTGGCTCTGAATACAGGTGGTTTTAGGTGTGGTTGTTGTTTTTGGTGTCACTGTGGTTAGTTATTTTTGTTGTTGTAGTTTTCTGTTTGTTTTGGGGGTTTTGTTTTTGTTTTTCTGATTTTTTTGATGGGTGTTTTTTTGTTTTATTTTTTTTTAAAACAACCTCTTCCAGTAGAAAACATCATATTGATTTCTCCTTTTTGAGGCAGCATTGCCTATAATCAATGTTTCTAAGAGAATTGTTTAGCCACACTGAGCACTGTTGCAATGTTACCTGTCTACACATTCCTAGAGAGCAGAGTAGGCTTGCACCTCATGCTACCACGTACAAGCCTGCCCAGACTCTGCAGCACTCTCCAGCACGGGGTTTCTGCTCCCCTCTGTGCTCTATGACAACACAAACGAAGCTGGTCTGGTTTTTATGCAGCTAATGGACCTTCCTCAGGTGTCTGTCCAAAGGAGATTTCTGTCTGTGCACACATGTATGTGATACAGCCTGAACCAGATGGTGTTTAAGAAACTGCTGAAGAGAGTGACAAAATCACCCATTTCTCCCCTTTTCCTCCCCACAGAAAACCTCAGAATCTTTGGAAAGAACTCAGTAGGATGACATTTTTTTTTCACAAAGAAATAAGCTAGATCTCAGAAATTAGTCAGTCTCTTTATTCTCCACAAGAAGATGGGGGATGAACACAGTGAAACAATTTATTCTACTGAGATCCTTCTAATATCTTCCCAATTACTACAGGGAATACTTCTGTTGTCTGATGATCCCTATATTTTTCCTGGGAAATATATGCCTCATAGATATTGTTTTTTCCTTTCCAATGTATTTCATTGCAATTAATTTAAAATGTCTTGAACAAATTACTGAAAGTTTAGATATGTGTTTCAGATACTTTCAGAACACAAATCTTGTAATTATTTTCCTCACAATACACCTAAATTCATTTTCTGAACAATATTTTTGAAACCATCTTGTCTGCAGGTCTAAAAGACAGAAGGAGCTTTGCTCTCTTCAAGAGCTGTCTTTTTGCATAAATTCTATGGTAACAGCTTCTTTTTCTACAATGACTTTTTGTGATGTTTAAGCAAACAAGTTACAATTTGGCAGTCTTTTTTTTTCAGGTGTCTACTCATTAATCAGTGGTTTAGAAATACCTCTCAAGGTTGATGTCTGAAGACATCTGTAGTCAAATAGGATTTTGATTAGCTTCCTTTGTTTTTTTAGTTTGAACAATACATTCTCTTATCCCATTTGGGTTTTGCAATGCCTGGAGTTTGAAACTACTATTGAATAGGCTATTATTATCTTGGAAAACACCAGGAGCATGATTACCTCTTGTGAAAGTATATTTGCATATGGCACATGAAAAATGGAATTTTAATGTAGATGAGTAGAGAATTATGGTATATAATTTTCCATAGGATTTTTCCTTGCTGCCCAGTTTTCACAATTACGATATCCTGAGGTGGAACGGAATGTAAAATCATGCTCTTGATTAGGAATTCTTTGCCTTTTCAAAAGAAATTTCAACTGGTAATTTCCTTTTTTATTTCAATTATGGTATTCTCTCATTGACACAATTTAGTGTAGCCTGACCTGAGTCAGAAACATTAGAAAATCTTTGTCTTTGGAATTACAGTTATCAGCTCATACCCTTTGGCAGTTATTTCCCGGGAGTTTGCTTGCTTTGCTCTGCAGTAAGCAGACAGTACATATGACAAACTGATCATTGTGGAAATGCACCATCAAGCTCCATGCTTATTCCAGATTTTGGAATGAAGGGAATCCTTTTGTGTACTTTGATTTACAGATGTTGTCTCTGGGTAAAGCATTACTGTCTTTGTTTATTTATATCAGTATTTTCTACTTTTACTTTATGTGAAGATATTCAGTGGCAGAGACACTGTGCTTGCTCAGAGCTAGCAGTATGTTCAGCTTTGTACAATATTCAACAGCAGAAAATCACTACCCTGGAGAGTTTAAAGTCTAAAAATACCTCAGCTAGTTCTTCAGCTTTTTTCAGCCTTTTAACATTATCAAGATTTTCTTATTGTTTTGCCTCGTCCTAATCAAACTCAATTTTTAACTGTCAACCAAAGCAAATCAGCTTGGCTCCTCTCTGAAAATGATCTCATAAAAGGTAAATTATTAATTTTTAGCCATGAAAATAGTGTGGGTTCAATCCAACATTCTCTGCAATCCCATTGTTATAGACCCCTCTAGGAAACCTTCATCTTGCCTACCTGTTCTCAGTAGTGCCAGCAAAGTCCCATTTGCAAGCCCTACCTGTCTTTTCTCTGGCTTTAGAGTTGTAGAAAACTGCTGGAGCTCTGATTGCAAATGAGGTCATCTGGGAAAGACATCCTGATGCTTTCAGAATATATGTGGATATTGTGAAGCAATGAAAGGTATGTTTCTCTAGTGAGTCTCATTTCAAAGCTCTGTAGTGGGGTTTGTGTTTTGTTTTTTTTTTCCCATCAGGACTCTAAGAAGCAAGGTGAAGATGAGTGTGATCTGCTAGTTTAATACTAGGCAAGGGAAGGATGGAAAGAGATTATATCATGTGCTAAAGGAAAAGGACTAAAGAAGAATAAAAAAAACTTTAGCAGAAAGGCTTTGAGTCCATTGGATTATGTCCCTTTTTGCTGTGGATATTTTTGTGTTTTTGCCTCTGGTTTCTCCTTTCTAAGAACAACATCAGTCAGCACTGAACTGTGGTATCTCAGACTCTTTCTAGGGATTAAGCTGCAGGTTTAATTTTTGGGCTGGCGTAAGGACCATCTGTTCATAGTAGTTTGCAGGCAAAGTGGAGATATCTGTGTTGTGAATATACAGAACACACTGTAAGAAGAGAAGGCAGAGAATAGACTTTAACATATTGTTATTTTCAGTTTTAATGTTAAATCTGTTGTGCTGGAAAGAGCTAAAGGATGAAGCCATCAGGTCCTGTTCTAAACATGGTGAGTGAAGGGAGGACTGTTTCAGGTTCCTCATCAGAGGGGTTCAGCTGTGTGATGGCTTACAGTATTGGTAAGAGATGGAGACATTCTCTGTCCCAAATCCACTACTATACTGTGATGGTTACAGTAGTGTACTCACACCTTTAAATTTCCCATCTCCTCAGCACATACCCTATACTGACTTCCTCCTCATCTCCATTCTCACCCAATAAATCACCGTATATAAAAGATTTCTCTTTGCTGCCCCATCTGGTATGAAAATTATGCCACAAACCACTGCAGGAGCCTTTCACACTTTTGTGTGTTTCAGATTAAGCCTGACACCCATATTACCCCTACCTATTAGGGTTACTTCTGTTTCATGAATCAAAGCCTGTTCTCAGCCTTGACTTGGATTACTGAACTAGTTCTCATGCCTTCTCCTATAATTCAGCATCAATCTCCTCCATACATAGGGATGGTCTTCACCTTAATTTATTTTCTTATTGCTGTCAAAGACGTAAAGTTGCTACTTTGATTAAAAAAGAGTTTATCGTGTCTCTTTGCAGGACGAGAGAAAGTACAATAGGAAGCCTCAAATCCAAGACAAGATTGGAGAGTTAGAAAGACAAAAGAAGGAGTTAGAGAAAGGGTCACTAGTCACAGAGTGAACCTCTCTTCCCATTCCTGCTCCATCTGATGTTAACACCAAATATAGGATATTGGAGATTCAAAAGAGATTCTTCAGATATTCATTACTGACCTTAAGGTATACCTCATATTCCTTAGCTACTGACCTTACTGATCTCCTATCTGCAGTCCTTCACTCTGTATTGGGAGCCCTATTGGTTATCTCTGTAAAAGAGTTCGTAAATGAATGAGTGTTTAGGGCTTGAAACACAATGGAACTAATTGAGAAAGAAAAATATAGAAGTTTGTAAAAAACTGTGATCTGTTTTCAACATCCATTTGGTATGCTTAGGAGGAGGACATGATGGAAATCTTTACCAGAAACAACTATGCATTTGAATCCCTAAGGGTCCTGATCCACAACCTCAAGAAGGTTAAAATGAGACAACTATAAAACATATCTCTTTGTCACATACTACTTGAATGGACCTTCTTCTGACTGTAGATCTAGCTTAGCTGATCTTGTGTTATCTCCTCCCTCATGAATGATAAATATTCTTCTGTATGCTGCTGCTGCACATAAGGACCTGAGCTATCCCTGTGGGGAGGAGAACACACACGGGAAAAGGAGAAGCCGTCAAGTGAGTATGGGGAGACTTCACAGTGATCCCAGGCCATGACTGTGACTCGTAAATCAGTCTTGACTCTAGTGAGAGCATCAAAATACCAAGAAGCAGATGGATTTTTAGAGCAGTTCAGGTACAGAGAAATGAGAAATATCTTGGTACCCTCAACTTTTTCTCTCTTCTCCTCAGAGCTCTGGCCCTGTCAGGCCTGCTGTCTGAGCTGCCTCATGAGCAGGCTATAGTGTCTTTCACTCAAATTAACCTGCTGAACTATCTGTGTTCCTTAATGAATTTCACCATATTGTGCAGATTTAATCCATATCAGGCATTGATTCATGATCCCAATTCTCCAAAGTTAACCGTAGAGGGTGATGCACATACTGACTTTATTCCTTTAGACTGGTTTGCAGTGGCTTCAGGACAGCAGACCATTTCTGACCCAATATGAAGATAGAACAGCACATACAGACAGTACCAGAGGTAGCATTGGGTCTGCTTGGACAGAATTACCTATTTAGCATTGTCTGAAACAAGCTGAAGTGGCAGAATGTTTGTATTGGTGTAATGCTCTGTGCTATGCAGCCAAACAGTTTTCAGATTGATGCTAGATTTCAGATGTTTTTAAAAACCACTGCATGCTTTCACACTTGATTTATCTTCTCGGGGTGCTACAACATTCAAAAGTACTGAATGCAGGTATTTGCTAGTACTATCCTCTTTCACTGATGCAGTGTAAAAGAATTCCTGCTTGGCAAAAGCATAACTGGATTTGCCTATTAAAACTCAGCCTACAAGCAAAGGAATCCAATACTCCTGGATCTTTTTATTTTTTTTCCAGACAAATGCATCTGAGTCTAAGCAAATGTTAAACAAGCATGAAATATACTATTTGTTTACATTTGTGTTAATAAAGTTTCAGATATGTTATAGATGTATTCGTCTAGTAGTTGTAAGACACAAACTACAGGATCTTTTTCAAATGTAATTATTAATTTACAGAAAGGATGACAGAATGAGAAAAAAGGGACTGTAATAATGTTCTGTCTCTATTTTTTGGAAAATTTTGTTTGACACAGTCCTATTTCCTCCAAACTTTTAATTTTTGATGGGTGATAATCAGGTTATAGCCCAGACCTAATATTAGTACTTTCCATGCCTACTTTGTACTACTTTTACATGCGGTATTTCAAAAGGACAATTTCCCAATGAATTGCATATGACAACTTTTTATTTAGAATAACTCATTATGAACATATTGCAGCATCAAGATGCATTTTTGTAGAAATACTCTGTTTATTAATTTTGCCATTGCAATAAAAGCATTTTTTTACCATGTATTTTCATATTCATTCACCTTCTACTGTATTTCTCAGCTATACCATCATTTGCTCAATGCAAGAGGTCTCCAGGGTGAATATGGAATAACACATAGGCAAATAAATGTATTGTTCAGTAAAGTTTAGGCACCTGAATAAAGGCAAACAATACAGATTTTATGGAATAACCCACCTGGTCTATAGAAAAAGCTTTTTAGGTTCCTTGAGAAGGATTACTCTGTTACAAAAAGTAGAGTTGCATTGTCTGGACCAACCACCTAGGACCCCTATCCTTCGGTCCTTGGAGCACCTAGACCTGGACCTACATTTCTACTGCTGAACACAGATGAAATACTATTTGTACAAGTTAGCACTCAGCCCTGTACCACATGTGGCCCTTATGAACCCAAGGTGTTAGAGTTTATTATATCTGAAATAAAATGTGTTGTCTTGCATCCCTGGAAAATTATGCCTTTTTAGCAAGAAACTTCTTTGCATACACTCCCTATCATGTGGGAGGATATGTAGGCTATGTGGGAGCACTGGGGCAAACTGCAGGTGACAAGTCCATTGGGTTAGGGTTGCAGGAGAGCAGGACTTCTGGCATGCCATACTGGTCCATTCTACAAGATTTCTGTGCCCTGCATTGTACTTGGGCACTATATGGAAGATCTGTAGGTCATCCCTGGGTCATAGTACTCTCCCAGTTTGGCAGTCAAAACCATCAGGACTGGACAAGCCCTGCTTAATTTTCTAGAGTAGAGATTATCTGAATGCCTAATCATAAATAAAGAACTTTATATCTCAGCAAGTGAGATAGATATTAGGCCAAGGAGAGTCTGGTGCCAGATTTAAGAATAGCACTTAAGTGCTTTCTTAACATTTACATCAAAGCTCATGTGTTTGAAAGACTTTGAGACTCACTTCCCCAAAATTTCTGTCTGGGTGGCTAATGCGTCACAGTACTCAGCATGCACTCTGTGTAATAGAAATCACATTTTTAAATATCATTTGGCATTTAAAAAATTCCTTAGTAGTCTGACTTTGGTCCACTAAAGCACTTTAATATAGGATGTGAACACCAACAAATTATAGCCTATCTTAGAAAGCTTAGGTAGGTTGTCCTAGATTACTCTTCAACCTTATCTCTTTTGGTATTTCAAAGAATGGTTTTAGGAATGTTTTTCCTTCTGATGTTTCCATTCACAGCAATTAAAGCATTTCATACTCTTTAAAGTTGTGCTGCAACTGTCTTTTGTAGATGTGTGAATGGAAGAAGAGATGGTCTCTGAAAACTGAAGCTAGCCCTGCCCATTAAATTAATTGAATTTTTCAGATATATAGCCTGCAGAAAAATTTGATTAGCTTTTAATTCTATCTGCTCACCCCATCACATATAGAGTTTATATTTCAGTGATATTGGGGGGGAATAACTCCCAAATCTTTTTCCTTAATCTTCCATTACAGTGCAGCAACGGACAGAGATGGGATTAGCAATCTAGAGCCACTCCATCCATTTGTACCCAGAGAGAGATGTGATGATTCTGCTGTTTCATCCAGAGGGGCTTTGTAAAGTCTTCTTTCCCCTACCAAACCTTCCCATTTGACAACTTCTCACCTATAGGCTAATGCTTTTGGGAGCTAGGTGTGAAACCAAGAGGAGAAATATACCTCTTTGCATAGTGATTTTTTTCTAATGTTAATAGTGGGAAGTATTATGTAACATGACTTTTGCAAACAACTGGAAGTTTAGCTTGGCAATTGGCAAGCAACCTCTGCACAATATTGTCCCCTGCATGTGGAAATTCCCAGCATGACTGATTCAAAAGTTTAACATAACTGACAGCTTCCTGGAAAAATGTATCTCAGACAAACTGAAATGAAGCATTTCAAAAACTAGGTGCTTGGACACTAATCTAACAGTCCTGAGAAATTTAAGTTGCTCATTCCAAAAGGGGAGAATAAAAGAGAAAAAAACTTTCCTTTTCATGTTCCTAGCATCTTTGTTTCAGGAGAATGCTGCAGTGGTGGGTTTAGCTCCTTTATAAATCAAAGGGTAGCTGTATCCCATTCTGGAAGTGGGTTAACATGTGATAATTAAGTGACTTTAAATATTAATTTTCCTATTTAAAAGTATCATTGGCAAAGAAAGACATCTCTAATAAGAGACAAAATTACATTATAAACATTATTCCATAAAAAATGGGGCTTATTCAAGTGTTTCTTTGAAGCCAAATGAGAACTGATCTGGTGTCTTGATACATTCCCAGGGTGCTATGAGGAAGCTGAATTCTTTTCATAATTGGCAAACTTTTTCCAAAACACACAGCACACAGACTTAAAATGCATTTTTCCTGTCGTGTGTCTGTGTTTATGGGTGAACACCATATGGACTTTGGTCTGAGCTTTGCTCATCTGAAAAACTCTGTGAGAACACTCCATGTTTCAGTTAACTGTTTCCTGTTAAGCAGACAAAATATGTTCATCTGAAGGAATCAAAAATGACAAAGTTACTTCGGGGCAAACAAGCCATTTTTTTTTTCCTCAGGGTGTGGAGTAATTTTGTTTTTGCTATTCACATCTGGATAAAAAGGACAGATTAAGTATCACCACTTTTAACTTCATCTTTTCTCAGGGAAATAAAGACAGGATTTGAATAGGAAGAATTTGTAGAAGTTGAAGGCGAAACTGACCCTGAAGGCAGTAATCAACTTAAAGATTTGTCCTATAGTAGCATATTGATGTGAATGTTGAAATGAGGTAGATGTGCCTGATTGACACAAAGTCAGGCAGGGCTGTGCTCTGAGAAGGGATTCTCAAAACTGATAAAACTGATAGAAAGTTATTATAAAACTGCTCTCTTTTACAGCTTAATTTACCAGTGGTTAAGGAAAAAATGGGAACATTTGTGTAGATTGCATTGCATGGATGTGAGTGTGTACTGTGTTCTATCCCATGCAGAGCAGTGACTGCAAACTTTCCCATAGGAAACAGACCAGTAATAATACATTGTTTGGTTAATATAGGAAATTCATGAATTCTGCTATTGAGTTTTTTTCAGGTCTTTTTTTTTTTTTGAAAATGTTGCTTAAGGCCCAATTCTGCTGTTCTTGTGCCAAAAGACATTTAACCAAATGAATGTTGAATTTAGTTCTCTGTTCTTGTTCAATTGTCTTTCGAGTTAAATATTCATTGACTTCAACAAGAGATTTTCACTAAGAGCTGAATTAAACTAAGTAAAAACATCGGGACCTAGCTAAGATACTGACTTCTCCCACATCCTTGGCGCTCAGTATACTGGGATTCATTAACTCTCATAAAATGCAATGCTAAAAGTTGATGTGTTATTGAATAATGATAAATGGAGAGTAACATACATGCATTAGATTACTTGCTTCCGTTTCTACAATGCATAATAGGAGGCTGTCTCCACACATAGCTTTTGGACATTACTTATGATTGCAAAAACCCTGATGGTTAAAAACCATTGGCATGGAATTTGTAAAACTCTCAGTGCTCTGAGTGTCTTGATCTGGGCAGGTGGTGAAAGAGCACAAAACTGGCTGATCAATATGGCTCTCAGAGTCGTGCCTTTTGTCTTGATGCAACTTGTAATTCAGTGATTAAGTATTAGGAAGGAAATCAGGGAAAGGTTAGAGGGGGTTGCATTTTAAATTCAATAGGGAGTGAGTGAAATGGAAGAGAAAGTTTGCTGTTAAAATTATCGACCCATTTCTGTACTGAGACGGACTTAGCATAAGACTAGCTGTAGCAAAAAACATGAGAAGCAGAATCTGAATGTCAGACTGCTTCAAAGTTTAAAGTAAGGCAATTTCAAGAATATTCTCCTCTACTCCACATGCACATGTTCCCAGCTGATCAAATGGCTGCTGACAGCAATGAATTCTGCTGTACTATCTATGAAGCCACTTGTAGAAGTGTCAGGGCAGTAATAAAAGCATTGATGGCAAGATTTTACACCAAGACAAGTCTCCTTACATATGGAAATGTTTCACTGGCTTGCAGAATAAGTTCCCCACGTTATGCCCCTGTTACATCTTAATTCTGATTAAGAGTAATTTAAAATCTGAGTTTCCTAAGGAAAACAGTGTTAGAAGATATAGGAAATCTTTGCCAATTTTTCTGCTGGTCTACAGATCATCTATTTGTTGATGCCTCTGTAGACTATTTATATCAACAGAAAAGTGTCATTTCTTCACAATGAAAAAGTAACTTGAATTGCTCTCTGCTCCAGTTGAAAAACCCTCAGAGATTTGGTCTCTTTCTAAAAACAGAGTGTTAAGGCTACATAATTTTTATATTTGATTTTTTTTCTATGAATGGATTCTTATAATTAAATAAGATTTCTGTTCTTTGTGCTTCTTTCATGGGTTTATGTACCTTTTCTGCTTATTTTGCTTGAGACTGTTAGCACACAGATACCAGAAAAATAAGTTTGTATATTGACCTAAGCAGATTCACTCCTAAACAAACTATTCCTCAAAGATTTCCAGAAGGCACCAGCAGTTCTTTAAGAAGTAACAGCCTACAACAATGTTATTTTTCGCAGTTAAGCAGACTTTGGTCTAAAGCTGTGCAAACAAGCCTCTGAATCCTTGTAGCTTCCAGGGGCTGTTTTTGGGTGTGTGCTGATCTATAAATCAAAAGGATTTGAAACAATGTAAGAGAAAATGTTTAAAGAAAACAAATACAAAAGGAAACATTTTTCTCTTCTCCCTCCTGCAGATCAGGGCACCTTTCAAAGAAGTCAAAGGCTTAACAGGGCTGCAAAAGTTGAGTATGAAAGAGGAAACTCAAGAGTGTCTGGTCCAAATTGCACTAAATAAGTGCCAAACTTGTCCTTGACCAGAGTGAGTTTTTGTTGAGATCCCATGCTCTGATTTTTGGCTACCACATCACAGTTCACTTCAATTTGGAACAGGTAAGACCCAAACTGGAGCAAAGAAAGTTAAAAATAAAAGATGACACCAGATCAATGTGGACCCTGTCAGGCTTTCTTATAAAGATTAAGTACGCTTTGTGAAACCATATGTAACACTAGCATTACATAAAAAGCCCAAATGGCTTAAAGGCTTTGCAGCAGCAATGATGTGAAAGGCCTTGAAGCAATGGGACACTTATTAATGGCCTGCTAGTAATGCACAATATTACATCCACAGGTGTTCTAAACCAGGCAGCTTATATTGGGTCTTACTCTGCTGCTGGTGTCAGTGGCAAAACCCCTGGAGACCTCAACGTAGAGACAAGTAGTAGTAGTGGTAATGAAAGGAATTTATTTCTTCTGATGGGAACAGAGCTAACTCTGAACAGCCCTATTTCCTGATATTGATGTCCTCCTGTTGTCAAAACCCTGATATCCAAATGCAGTAATAAAAGTTCTGCCCACGCAAGTAACCTAAACACTACAGTGCGGCTGGAGGTGAAATCTCTGTCTATGAGAATACCAATAACAAACAAAAAAAAAATTTTTCCAGGAGCTACTTAGATGTAAAAATAAATAAATGCTAAATTTGCTTTCACTATTCTTTTAAAATAGAATGAAGGTGATCATTTTAGAAAAAAAAAAAAACAAAAAAAAACTAATAAAAATGTCAGTAATTTAAACAGCTCTAATTTTATTGGGTGTAAACAATAAAAGTATAAGAAAAGAAAAGTCTGGATCAAGTGGTGTCAATTTCTGATTCTAGGTGGGGTTTTTTGGGTTTTTTTCCTCTCCATAAATGTACTGACATACACAGTGTTATCTAAAACTAATATAAGAAGTATCTTGGTCCATTGTCATAATTAATCATTGAATAGTATGTTTATAAGAAAAGTGGCTTCTCTGAAAAATTGGTTCAAGCTTATCCTTTGCATTCAAGTCAATTACAGTGTTGTTCACAGAAAAGCTGTCCCAATGCCATCCAGTATCCCTGAGATCTGTGAGGGAGCAGATTTTGTCCCTAAGGCTTTCCTTTGTAACTTTTTGATTAGCCAGCAAGAGCATAAAGAGCACATAGCTTTGATGAGTGTTAAAAAGTCCAGCCAGTATCAGGGCTTCAACAAATGCATGTGGGTGTGTGCATTACTGCCAGGTGGTGCTTGGGTCTGCAGTTCTTTCTCTGGTCCTGGTCAGTGCCTGCCTGCACTGCACAAATCTTACTCACTCCTGAGCTCCCGTTTAGAGTCAATCAGCTGCATCTCTTCTGAAACACAACACAGGTGCAGCTCTGGGGGAATCTCACTCCTGGGACCTCCACAAATAGACACTGTGGTTAAGACCGCACAGTCCCACATTTGTAATCTTCCAGGAGACTTTGCACTTCGTCATCTCCAGCATATGCAGGGCATGCAGAGCTTAACAGCAAAAAATCATAATGCTGATATGCTCCATCACAGTCCTCATAGTGTTTCAGACCCTTTGAACTGAATAAAATACACAGAAAATCATAACTGTCTAATGCCTGAGGATACCAAAGAGGGCCCAGGAGAGACCCAGGACCAAGTGCTGTGGAATGTGATTGTAACCAATGGCCTTCCCCTTTGGGTTAAAGAGCATTCAGCAGGATAAATATTTACCTACTCCAAGTGTGTGTTAGGCATAGCTAAAAGGAACTTGCGTCTGAAAGATGATAATTAACATGATCAAGTCTTCAGTATATTTTTCAGGGCTACTAATTATAGCAGCTGATGCAAACAGTCAGAAAAGTAACAGGCTGTGAGGTTCAGCAGACCTCAAGCTCCTGGAAATTCCATATGGTAATTTCCCATTTACTAAGAACAAGGGGCATTAAGTATGACATACTATCACAATTTCAAAAACTGCATCTCTCTGACAGTTTCTGTTTTCGTCTCCAAACTACAAGTGTGACATTGTGAATGCTGAAAACATAGGAAAGACATTTACTTTGGTTTTCCTGTAAGAATCATATCATAAGAAAAAGAATCATATTTGCTGTCAAAGAATCTGAATGTTTTGTCCATCAGATCTCCTCAGAGGTTTCTTCTCCTAATATATTTATCCTGCTGGGTGGGGTTTTTTTGGTTTTTTTGGTTTTTTTTTTTTTTTTTGAGTCCTATTTCAGTATGATATAATTTTTAAGGCAGGCTAGGGAAAGACAGAAATGTCCTGGTTCATTGGAATATTTCCATATGGAGATGTCTGTGCTCCTGTCAAAATAAGACACTCTCATAAGTCCCATTCTGAGAGCAAGAACATTTGCTTATCGTGTCATGAACTTTGAAAATGATCAACTCATTTGCTAGTGTTTGTTAATCTTACATCACTGCATTGCAATTCTAATAAATGTTCCCTCATCATTCTCTCACATCTTATTGCTTACATCCTGGGGTGCAGAAGAGCGTGTACTTTTTCATTGGACTGCAGACATGCCCCAATGGAAATGCCTCTGCATAATGATTGGATGAGATGATCTTGAAGGTCTTTTACAACTGAAACAATTCTTTGATTTTAACAGCTGCAGAGAAACTGTATATGAGATATTTTGTCAAGTCATTGATAAGCACAAAGGACCCTGATTTCCCGAAGTACTGCTGTGAGACATCTTTAATCACTGAAAACCTGATCCACAAAGCAAGGAAATCATCTCAGTCCTTTAATGTGATGGTGGATTTTCCTAGGAAACTTTTAGGAGCCCCTGAGGGTCTCTTCCACCACATTAATGACGCAGTTTAGCTGCACCTGCAACTTGTTAAGATTGCTTTTTCTAATCAGGATGGCAGGCCACCAAGGTTAAATCTGATGAAGGTTTCTTACCCCCAACACAGCTCAATACATTTTAGAGACTAAACAGAACTCATTTTTTCATGGTGTATAATGAAAAGGAAGTACAAAGCTAAAAAATTAGCCATGGAGGGTGTTCACCAGCCAGGCATATTCTTAAAAAATTTAAATGCTGATAAATTCTTTTTCTGGATTTCAGTATGTCGTTTCATGACACACTTTCCCTGTTTTTATATTTGCATAATGAAAAGCTAAAGCAATCAAAAAGTTTTAGGCTGAAAAATGTAAGTCTTTTTTAGAGCAGAAAAGCAAACCCAGTGGCTTATTGAGCTGTTAAAACTAAATCTTGTATCTTCAGAAGTTGTTTACGTGTTTCATATCTTTAAGCCAGAAAGCAGAACCCACAAAGCCGGACTTGTCCCCATGACCCACTGACTTTTTGACATCTTGAGGTCATGCATCCAAAGCATGCACAAGCAGGAAACGCAAGGCTTCTTCCAACCACATCCTGGTGTGTCTGTAGTGTAAATTAGAGCTGTGAGAGCTCTGGGAAAATTCATCTGGCAAGCACTCTATGTTTCTTTTTCTTATAAATTGTGCTAAAGGGTTTGAGCTTAGTCTAATTAAAATTAATGAGAAATAAATGTAAGGGAAAAAAACCCAGAGATTACCCACAAATAATTGGTGGTAGGGATGGAAAACCTGTATATTGAGAAGCAGGAACCTCCTGTACCTGAGGACTGATGTAAGTGATAAGATGCAAGACAAAGATGAGGGGACATTTATTAGAATTGCAATGCAATGATGTAAGAATAACATATACTAGCAAATCAGCTGATCATCTAAATCATTCAGGAGAAGATATGCACATATTTTTTGCTTGTAGAATGGAACTTATGAGACTGACTGACTGTCAAACCACTGTTTGGTGGGGATTTTTTTGACAAAACTATAGACATTTCAATTCCCAATTCAAGGAGAGACCATCTCCTTTTCTTTTACTTATCTAGTGATTTACTCATCTAGAAACTGCATTCCCTGCCAGTCATATCCCTGTCATGTCAGCCAAACCTGGAAGGAATTACTCAGATGTCACTGATCACTGCTGAGAACCTACTATTGAAGTGTCTCAGATTGCTCTTAAAAATAATCATCTTCTATGAGGCCTATGTGAACAAGAAGCAAACAAGAAAAATGAGACATAAAGGAAAAAGCAAAAAGTGCAAAGGGATTCTATCAGCATTTGGTTTCAGGATAGAGTCAGCTGAGACTCAAAGAAAGTAAGTTATCTTATCCTATATGATTTTTATCCCTGGTCCAGTTTAAAAATTAATAATATGAAGTTTAAGGTGATCATCTGAAGATGAGGCTACTGAACATGGTGTCATTTGGCTGACTGTCGAATACAACATGGAAAGATGCAGGCAATACTATATTTTTAAAAAGGGGCAATTGCTGAGATTTATTCCTACATAAATGAAACAAAATTATATAGGACTATATTTCCTGCACTGGCATAATTTCTGAGTGGCACAAAAGAGTTGTTGGTACAACTGAGATACTAATGAAATGAATTGGAAAAAGAATTATCCTTGCTGCACCAAACAGGAAAGGAATACACAGAGGCTGTAAATTCAAAAATTCCCCCAAGAAACAGATTAGGAAGAAGGACTTATGCAACAACATTTTAGTTTTGTTTACAAAGCAGGAGCAGGTGCAAGTCCAACTTGACAAATACAATAAAAATTCTGCATGTTTGCAAGTTCTAAGTACTGCAGTACTGAAGCACCCAACTGTTCAGGCCTTGAAGATTTCAGCAGGATAGATCATCACATTTAAGATCCGTTGATATGGAATGAAGGTTGTCAGCAATACACAAGACCAATACCAACATTCAATTAAGCATGAAATCTCCAACTGACAAGAGCAAGATGTGAAACTGGACAGAAAGAGGCTCAGAGAGCACAAGTAATGGATAAGGCTGATGCAGGGATCAGAAAAATAAAGATGATCTCAGCCTTGGTACATCCCATCACAGCCAACCTATTATTTTGACCATTCAGCAGAGCAGCAAATGTTGCTGGAGTCTACTTACCTCTTTCTGACTATTCAGAATGAAGGACTTCCACTCATAAGGCAATGTTGCAAGCTCACATTCTGAGCTCATTGTCTGATTTAATGTAATACAGAGAAGTTCCATCAGCTGCAAATCAGCAATGCCATAACTAGCCCAAGATGTTGCTTTATGACTTTGTTTTATTTTTCAAAAAATTGGTGAGAGAGTTCTGTCTGACGTCATTCAAGACATGCTGCAAATACTGAAATTTCAATATTAAAATTCTATAATGCAGCTCTGCCCAGATATTATTTGTTAGAAATAGACTGTTGTTTTATTTATTTGTGTATTTTTATATGGCAGTTCTTATAATCTTTCCTGTAAGTAAAAATTCCATGCCTTTAAATCATAGATATCTGGAATAGCTGCGCTCAGTGCAGTGTGAGGGGTTTACATAGTACATGAAAAGGTGCCTGTAAATGTGAGCTGAGCTGAGCAAGAAGCCCTCTGTGCACAACTTCCCATGAGCAACAGCAAGTGTGTCAGTGACAGTACAGGAAATTTACATGACTCTGTCTGGAGCTCTTACAAGCCTAATATAATAATAGCTGCAGATTACAGTACTCAAGAAATTTGAAGGCAGTAAAGAGGTTCATGCAAATGGAAAGAAATTTAGACTTCTGAATAAGATTTCTTTTTCTCCTTAACAGATGCATTAAACTAACTTTATAGCAAGGCAGAAAGGCTTTGCCTGCAAGAAAGTTTTGCTTGTGACAAATAAATGAATAATGAGAAAAGCTTTGTTAGGTGATTTTTTTGATCTATGGAGGTTATAAAGGTTATATCAAACTAATAATTCAAATTCTTAGTGATCACTGGTCTTACTTCTGTCTTTCTGTTTGAGAACAAGTCAGGAATCTACTTCCCTCATAACACATTTGAGTCGGTATCTGTCACTGCTTGACTGGCCTATGTATTTCATGAAAGGCAGTACTATGAGGTGCATTTTTTTCCTGCTCACTGTAAGCAGCTGAGCCTGAGACTTTTTAAAATTACATTGAAGAGACATAAACATCAAGCATGGTACTGCAGAATGCCAGGAAACAAGAATTGAAGACCGATTGTCTGTAAAACCTAAACAAATCTTTCCATCAGTAAAATGGGTAAAACAGTTTCAGAAACATGATGCAATTAACAGTTGCTTATGCATGTGCAATGGCTTGCTTTGAGAGAGTTGTACTCTCTCAAATGAGTACTTTGAATTTTCTTGCAATTTTGGGAGTCAGGTCACATATCTTCTTGGCAGACAGTGTGTGGGTATCTTAGCAATGATTGCATTTCCTGGAGCGTACCATGCACTCACTGCAACACAGCACAAGTGTGAAAGAAGGTTATTATCAGGCTTAAATCAGTAACTCCTGTAGGTGGAACCATTTCAAAAATGAGCCATTTAACATTCTGCAATATTACTGAACATCCAGCTTCGATGTCCAGTCACTTTCTCTACTATAATGCACCATTATTACTGTATTGGGCAGAAACTGTACTTCTAGTTGTTGAACATCTATGATTATATGTACATTTATGTCTTCCATAGCATGTTGCAAAATGCTTCGTCATTCATCTATTACAACTTTTTGCAGAGCTGCCTTATCAGCCAGGTAAGAAATAATCCTCCCTTCCAGATGATTATTGATTTTAGACCAAAGCAAAATATATTAAAACTCCCTACAATAGCTGTTTTACTCTTTTTTGGTTGGATCAGCTGATTTTCTTTAATACTTTATTTCCAATAGGATTGAACACTTATAGTTGGTGCCACAGTTTTCTGGCTCCAATGTGATTAAAAAAAAAAAAAAAAAAGGATTTGTATGTCTGTGTCTTCCCAAAACTCATTTAGATTACATGTTTCTTCCCTTGTCTTTTTTCCTTTGAATGTAGAGTTCTCTGTACTCCTTCACTGGCATTTCTCTCCAGGATCCTAATTCTCAGATTCAACGCCAAAAGTGTATGTGGTGTGTTTAAGGACATACACACCCCATTCTTCATTTCACTTGCAGCACATACTGTCAGAGAAGGCAATCCTTGTAGCTATAGCCACAGGAATAATGCTTACCAGTCTGTACCCTTGGGCATGCCAGTCTTCCTCCAGCAGTTCACCCCAAATACTGGCATGAGGAAGCTCAGCAGAATTGGTCTTGCTGCTGGTAAACCAGCTCACTTGCTGAAAAATATGTTTTTCTCCAAAGGGGGTGTTGAGGTGCCTAATTTGTTTTGGTCCTCCTGTGTCATGCCAAAGGTAAGGTAACAAAAAAAAAAAAAAAAAAAAAAAAAAAAAATTGACAAAAGGGCCAGTCGAGACCTGTATCAACTACCTGCAAAGAAAATTATGGTGCTTGATCTACTGTTTGCATCTTGGGATATATCACTGTGAATGGAGTATCCCTACAGAAGAACAGCAGAGCTGTTTTTCTCCTCTTTATTAAGGACGTGAAGAAAAAGGATAGGGGATTACTTCACAGTAGGTTAACTAGCACAGCTGAGGATCTGCAGCAGGAGACAAACCTTGCAGAAGGCATCAAGATCAAGAAGAATTAGCTCTCTATTATTTTATCAAGTTAAAACAGTTTTGTAGAATCCTAACTCCTGGATTCACGTGATTACAGATGCCTCAGGAAAGGCTGAAGGAGCTGGGCCTCTTCAACCTTGAGAAGAGGTGACAGAGGGGACCTCCTCAATGTCTGTCAGTATCTGAATGGGGGTGTCAAGAGGATGGAGCCAGGCTCTGCTGGGTGGTGCCAAGCAACAGCACAAGAGGCAATGGGCAGAAATTGATGCACTGGAAGTTCCACCCGAACATGAATCAGAACTTCTTTACTGCGCTGATGACCGAGGCTGGAACTGGCTGCCCAAAGATGTTGTGGAGTCTCTCTCACTGGAAATATCCAAAAACTACCTGGACACAATCCTGTGCCTCGTGCTCTAGGATGACCCTGCTTGAGCAGGGGTGTTGGATCAGATGATCCAATATGGTGTCTTCCTTACCGACCCATTCTGTGATTCTGTGATCCTCTTGCAGTGAAATTTCTGTGCCAGTGAGTCACAAGAGCAAGTTTCTCTCTCCCACTTCATGTCCCCTCAGACACACTTCTCTAAAGTCTTTTAAGGATTAATGTCTTCCTTCACAATGAAGGAAAGGTGGCTTCAGCCAGAGCACACCACACCTCTTCAAGGTTTGTGCTTGAACAGGAAAAGATAATGGTCCAGCAGGATCCCTACAGACAGGTGTAAGGAACAGTGAATTGTCCTAGTGGAAGAAGATTTCTGAACTGTCTACCTGCACTCAGCTCTGTGACAGAGTCACAATGGGTCCTGAGTTCAGAATTTCAACCTACATTAGAAACAAAGGATTTCAATTTTCCTTTTGGTAAATCCTATCCTTAAGGAGTATGGATGTGACATTTTTATGGAGAAAAAAGTTTTGACAGCCCCAATATGCTGAGCTGAGCTTTCAAAGTGATTCAACTGAATTGTTTTCTAAAAATAAAAAAGTAAAACCAAACCAAAAAAAGCTAAAATTTTGAAATCAAATAAGATTCTGCCTTCAGAAATTAAAATGGTTCATAAATATATTTACAGACATTAAAATGAATTCCAAATAGATGGAAGAGTCTTCTTCAACCTAAAGCTACTATTTTTTAAACTTGGTTAATATTTTCTCTAAGTGAATATTCTTTGGGGCCAAAACAAAATGTTACAAAATTCAGACCCATAAGCAAAAATAAGTTATTTATACCCTTTCATGATTCCTTTCTCTAGTCTGATTGCATGATATTTTGAGCTCATAACATTACCAGGTGGAAAAATGTTGCAGCAGTACATATTATCTCTCAGATCATTCCTTCATTTTCTAGTATCCCCTCTTACCCCATGACCCTTTTGCTCTTTCTTGGCTACCTCCCAAAATAATTCTCTTCTGTTTTCTTTTTTGCTGACAGTTTCCATTTAAAAGACCTTGGTTTCTGCCCCTTTGTATTCATTACAGAATATAAATCAGAAAATCTCTGATTAGCTTACTTCCTTGTTTTTTTTTTTAGCCAGGATGATGTCAGTACAGCTTAGGGAATGAAGATTATTGGTTACATTGTGGGCCCTCTGCTAGCCAAGTCAAGAGAAGCTCAGTGTACAAAAGAGTGGAAAGCTGATGTAAACAACTATAATTGATATTGTTTGGAATCATGATGAGAAAGAAAATCTGCATGCTAGATGTGAATGTGTTTTGTGAACAGGCATAGGTCTAGCCCAAGGAAGAAGTAAAACCTAGTTAAATTGTTACAGCTCCCCTTTTGTTCTGCATGAACCAACCTCAGATGTACTTAGTGACTCATTTGTTGAAAGGTGTGTTTGGCAATACTCTCAGAACTATTACTTAAAACATTGACATGGAGAAGGTTCCGTCTCTTTCCTGATAAAACAACTTATTTAAGATTCACAAGATTCACACACCCTCATGAGGATTTAGTATTGCCACAAAGACTGGCTCTTTAGTGGAGTGCTTGGTGGCATTCAGGTTCCTACAAAAGATAGCTTGAGAGTATTCTCAATGTTTTTTCTTATCCATCTTATATGGTTTGTTTTATGCAGCAGATATATTTAACATTAGCCAAAAGAGCGATAGTATTTAACAGCGAGGCTAACCTTTATCATCTGACAAGTCCTATTTGCTGTTTAGAGTCAAAATCACATTCCATCAGGAAACGTCACATCAAGTCATATCCCCACTGCTCTGTTTATTTATTGAGAGGGAATGTTCTCACCTTATTTCTCATAGCATTCTGATCTATTTATTTTAAAATGAAGTACTCTCACAATGAAGAAACTTAGATTACATTTCTCCAAACATGAAATAAAATTTCTTTCCCCTCAGAGCAGTGCCAACTGTTGGCACTCCAAACCATATTGAAATCAGTGAATCTTAGCCTTGCTTGTATCATCTCAGGGTCTCACCCTAGGCCCTGAGAAAGACAGTTTCTTTTGTATTTCCCCCAGATCTTGGTGCCAGCCCTTCACACTGAGGGAGGGGTGGTTTTTGCAGGGCTGGGGGCTAGATGGTCACAGTGCTTGAGATGTGCCTCTGTCTAACCCACCAGATGTGAGCCTATGTGCACTAGTGGGGTCTCCTCTATTGTCTAGCCACAGCGGGCTAAGGGAACAGCTGTGAGCAGCTTTCCCTCTCCAAAAAATATTACTGTGGTCTGCATACCCATTTCCTTGTAAAAAAACTAGCAGTCTGCACAGACAGGCAAATAAACTGAAACAAACCTGTGACACTGAGTTACAACAAACCTTCTGACATTAAGGCAGTTTACTTAACTCACCTTGAAATGATGAGGTGTTGCAGCGAGCTTTCACACCTGCATTCTGAAAGGATCTCAAGCCCCCTTGTCAGGGCTGTTCTCCTGTGCCCTGTGCAGAGGTTTTACACTAAATATGTTAGAGTGTGAAGGCTACTTCCTCATGGCTGCAGGTCTTCAAAGCTACATTTCATCTCTAAATGGCTGAGATTTTGTGAACATTTTAGTAAAGGGGTGACAATAAAATAGTATTCAGCAGCCTTTCACTTTGCTGGTAGTTATTTACAACTTTTGTTTTTTGGAATCAGAATGGAAAGGGATATTATACTATTTTTTCCCTGTTTGAACAAGGACAAATTGAAAGCTTTTTTTTTTTTCTTCCCTGAAAACAATTATTTCACTTTGAGACCTAAATCTGAAGATTTTTGAAAATAGTTTATTTTTCTGGGTCATGACACCTCTGTAAGTGGAGTTTAATGTAGCTGATGTCTGACTGAGGTTCTTGAAATTTGAGAAGAAAATTTGGTGCTACAGGAATCTTTGTGTGATTCAGCTTGGAGCCATCAAGTATTTTCTTTTAGTTTAGGAGTACAAGAAATTAGTTTAGGAGTACAAGAAATTTTACCAGAACTAATTGCATAATCTACACTGACTGGCTTCTCATTTTCGAGTCTCAAGTGGGCAAAACTTGGTTTGTAGAATGCAAGAGTTTTTGTCTGGCATTTATTTTGTAAAAGCACATTTAGAGTAATCAATCCATTTAATAATGTAGTTATTTTTTAATATCTGTAGACAAAATTAATTTAGAGGAACCTATTACATGATTAATAAATAGCAAAAGATTAAATTTAGAGAGACATGCATTCATAGACATGCGTTGTTTGGAAATAAATAGTCAAACATTGCTTTTTGTTCTCCGGCCTTACACATATTGCCAAAGTGCCACAAGCCTTTAATTCTTAGCACCCAGAGGATAGGACAGAGAACATGAACTAAATCCCAGCTTACAGTGAGGATTTTGTAATCATTTGCTATCGGGCAAACAAGAATGTTAGCACAGAAGCAGTCAGGCCAAACGAAGAAGAAACCAGCTCTTCAAGCTCTGAATTTCAATGCAAAACTGTGTAAGTATTCAAGGCCAGATTGCATGAGGCTTTGAGCAAGCTGGTCTAGTGCAAGATGTCTGTGCCCACGGCAGGAGACTGCAACTATACGGTCTTTAAGGTCCTTTCCAATCCAAACCATTCTATAGTGTTATAATAATGCCTCCAAAAAACACCAAAGCCAAAAAAATCATAGAGGCACTGGAAAATCTCTTAGGTCATTGGGTCCAACCATTAGTCTAGCACCTGTACATTCTGTGTGGTTATTCCTGCCTACAATGCTTAACAGGGAAGGAAAATTTCACTTTTTTTGTATGAGCTGTCATAAATATTCCTCAAATGATGAACACAACTGAAAATTTGGGGTGTGAAGGGCTGAGGACTTTCCCAGTTGAAGGATGCCAGCTTCTCTAGGCTACCATTTTAAAATGGCCTTAGCTTGGTATGGAAATGAAAATTGCCAACATACTGCTCAAAACCAATCACCTGTAGGAATACCTACATGGCTCTGACAGCATGGGCAGTCTGAATTTCTCCTTGCAGCAAGGGAACTGATCAGTCCCTGCAGGGCAAGGACAAGGCATGCAGGCAGACCAGGGGAAGGTAAATGTGCTCTGCCTCTGCCTCTGATGGAGACCTGTTTTGCAACCTTTGCCTTCCTCTGACACCAGGCTGACACTTATGGCAAGAACTGTGTGCCATAAACAGACACAAGGGCTCTTAAGCCCCACCATTTATAGGCTAGTCTGTTGAAAACATACTTGTTGGAGATTAAAGGCTTAAGCTACCTATGTTGCCAAAAAAGATATCATGAGTTTTCCAAATTAAACATAAACATTTACCTCACTGTAAATGCTGTGGTCAATCCTGCTAAATCCTGCAAATAACTTTTCTGCAAACAAGTATTTTGTTAGCAAAATTAGAGGTCATCATTGCTGATACATAAGGATAGATCATTAGTTCTGATAAAATCAGAACTTAGCCATAAGTTCCATTCTCTCTCAGTAAGTTTTAAAATCTGTGCTTGTGCAAACTGGAGCAACTTTTCATTAGCAATATCTGGGTTTTCTCAGTCACTAAGATTTCTCCAAATTCCAATGTAACAGGACAAATAATTTAACCTAAGGGATGAGAGGATAATTAATAGAAGGAGAACATGATGTCACATCAATAAATTAAAAACACATTATGAAAATGCATGATCACCAACTGGAGTTAAATTTTTCTTTCTTTTTCCAGTCCAAAAAAGAAATAGAAAAATGGTGGCTGAAAAATGTAATTACAATATTTATTATACATCATCATACAAGCTGCAAAGTCTTACCAACACTTTGGCTTTCTGCCCTAGAGATCTTAAATATACACTGAAGCTCACAAAATTACTATCTAGCACAACATTGGTCAAAGTACTAAATTAAGCTTTGATTTTCAGTTAAATGTTGGAAAATTTTAAAAAAGGTTAAACAGGAGGGTTAATTTCTCTGGTAACTGTGCAGTTTAGAGAAATTACGTGCCTTAAAACAGCTTTTAGGAGAATCTGTTCCATGATCTTTCCACAGGCAGACGGGAGGCTGACAGGCTGGTAATTCCCAAGGCTCCTCTTTCTATGGATTTCCCCTTTTCCAGTCACCTGGGTTTTCCCCTGATTGCCATGGCATCACAGAGAGTGACTTGGCAACTGCATCAGCCAATTCTCTCAGGACTCTGGGATGCATCTCATCAGGTGTCATAGACTTATGCAATGAGGAATTTTAATATTGCTGTTGATTCTAAGTGATTTAGGAGTTCCTCAAAAATACCTTGATGTCACTAGGCCTTTTTGCTAATAGGTGCCAAAAACAGTCTGGAGCCTAATTTGTGCACACCTCAGTCTGTCTACTCATGTGAAATTCTGGAGTAAAATCTTTCTGCCAACCTTCTGACAGTCCTAGTTTTATCTTTTTTATGTGCTTTTGCCATTTCTATTTGCTACGCTCCATGTTTCCTCCTTTGCTCAACCCCCTCCATGTGCAGTGTCTGCTGAGGAAAGGATTAGCATTCCAATCTAGTCCAAAGAGCTGGAGCAAACAGAATAGTTAGCTTTGTCACCAGCTTCTTGATGATCTTTTGACATGCTTGGAATAGTTTACTTAGGCCATGTAGATAAGCAAATAACCTACCAGGTAGAGCATGGAGTTTGAGTGTGTAACAAAAAGAAATGATTGCACTTCTGATTAAAGGCAAAGAGACAATATCACTGAGAAAGTAGAGTGACATTCAAGAAGGTGATTTCATGTGAAAAAAAGACTGTGTGTGCATTCCAGCACAATGTTTTATTTTGGATGCAAAAATATTAAATTTGCTTTGTAAACTTACTAGGTGTTGTCTACTGCTTGTTGTCGTTGCTAAACCAAACATCTTAGCAATTTAAGATCTTTTTCATGCTGGAAGATTAGTTTATAAGAAATAAATTGAACAAGGCTATAAGAGAAGTCATAAGGGTTTCCAACATGTAACACACTGGAGAGAGCTTGTTTTATGTAGCTTTTAGTGCATATAAGTATATATAATGTGGTTTTCTAAGGAGCTCATAATGCACTTTATTTGGTTTTCTCAAGAACTGAGAAACAGGTCTTTAGTGTTCTGTATTGTAATCTTTCAGTTTGGAGTTCATTTCTTTGGTTTTGTTTGGTTGTTTGGTTTTTTTCCCAATAATCTTTCAACAGAAAAATCTCTGCTCTTAAAAGATATAATAGCCTGTGCCTTCACAGTGCTAATTGTTAATTATGGCTTTTTGGGTTATGTGCAATTTTCTGTGTAAAGATTTCTTGTATGGCCCCAGTGAGCCACTTCATAGTTTAAAAGAGACATTTTAGGGGTGAATATGGTATGATTCCAGTTTGCATTCGATGACCTATACCTTCAGTAGAATTTGTGTCAGGCTATAAATGGAAGAGTCCACTCTTATGAATCTGAGAAACATGGCAGGAGCTAGAAAAAGACCGACAGGTGTGCAGACTAAACCATGACCCGAACTACAATTTAAAGACTTTTTTTCATTTAATGTAAGCTGCTTAGCCCAAGAGTCATCTGTATTCTGAACTCTGTGAAAGTTTCTTTCACCTTTTTTTTTTTTTTTTTTTTCTGGGTAAAGAGGCAGATTTAGTGAAACCAAAACATTTCAGGAATATGTTTTGCCAATTCTTCCCTTGACAAATGTAAACATTCCAAAAATTCCCTGTAACTGACTTTGACACATTTTTAAAATTATATGTTGCCAGTTGAGAACTGGAATGATTTCACATTTTAAAAAAACACTTAATTTTATTTACTGCCATTAGAGAAAAAAAATACAGCCTCAATCTCAAACCAAGGCAAAGCATTTTTCTGGACTTCATGGGATTTCTCAAGAATTTTTAGTTTGTTTAATAATAAAAAAAAAGAAGATCCAAACAACAACATTTAAGCTTTTCTACGTGCAAACACCAGTAAGCCAAAGGAATAATGTTTTCATCGTGCATGACAACCCTTCCTCCATGGGGAGGCATGAAATGCCTCAAAACAGAGGAGTTCTTTCAGAGCTCTCTGCAACATGACCATGGGATAATTGACCTTGAAAGCAAGTGCCTTTGACTAAGCAGTGGAAATCTCAAGCTGGTGAGACAATTGCATACAAGAATGAGCAGATTCACTAGCAACTCCTTTTTTTTTTTTCTTCTTTTTTTCTGGGAAGTACTTTATTAATGTGATAATTGAAGATTGAAATGTTCTATTTTTGCTTTTTTTTCTTCTCTTGTGTTCAGTAACTGCTCCTTCTCCCCTTCTCCCTCAACCCCCACCCCCACCCGAAAAAAAAAAAAAAAAAAAAAAGAAGAAAGGAAGAAAGAAAGAAAGAAAAAAAAAAGGGTTAAAGTTACGCTAGGATTCTGTGCCATGGATAAAATTCAGGCCCCTCCTCTGCAACTTCAAAGGGGCCATTTGCAGTGGAATGAGTGTCATTTGGTGGTGGAAGGAGGAAGCTATTTGAGCAAGAGGCAGGACATAACTGAGACAAGAGCCGGGGCACAGGACCTGCCGATTTCCACCTATGAGAGCACACAGGTTGTTTCAGCTGCTGGGATACCGGAGGCAATTGCAGGGCACTTGCTGCCGTTTTGGGAGGGGAGCTCGCTTCTCTTGGCTCTGTGCCCTCTTTCCCTGCAACCACCCTAAGTGCTGAGCCGGGGCACAAGGGCTGATGTTCCAGCTCAGTAACACACAGAGGACCATCACACTGAAACTGGGAGTATCCTAAAGTTCCCTTTCTCTTGGAAAAATCTGACTTCACCTCCTGCCCTAGCTCAAACAATTCTGAAATAAACTACAGAGCCTTACTTGTGCTCTATATAGTTTAATGAGTCAAAAAGAAAAATGCCTTTCCTTCCCCCTGAGAAGTGGACCTTTACTTTCATAAAGACAGAGGGGCTTAGTCCTATCGCATTCATTGCTGCATAAAAACCCCCTCATTATATAACCTTTTTCCATCCTCACTCTTTTGTTTGTGTTCAGGTTTTCTGGGTGTAATTCATCAAAGTTTTCTTGCCTTATATTCCTGCAGGCCTCATTTGGATACAATGCATACATGCCTTACTTCAGTTCCTGTAGACAGTGATGCATATGATCTGCTGGCCTGAGATATGCATTTCTTTCAGAAACCCAATGTAAACACTGGAAGTAGTTTATGGCTGTGAATCAGCATCCAATGGCCATGATGATTTAAGACTATGAAAAGTGACATAAAAAACCCCCTCCCTACACTCCAGCTCAGAGTCTTAAGGTGGTTCTCTATTTCATTCTTGAAGCTACAATTAGAAATACTAAAAAAAAAAAAAAAAATCTTCAGGATTTCTTCTTTTTTATTCTTCTCTTTTGCTTTCCTTTTCTTTTATCTTTTTTTTTCAGTTTTGCTCAACACAGGAAAGTATATTTCTGCTGTGCTGACTTCTTTTTCTGCATAGTATACTTGGAGCTGAAACAGTCTTGCTGACAGGATTTAATATGAGGAAGTTTTGCAATATGCTTTACAGCTGGTGTAAAACTTCTTGGTGAATGTAAAAAGGTAACTGCTGTGATAAACTAGTTAGGTATTGTAGAGCATATTATTTGAACAAGATGCTTTCTCTCAAACAAACACTTTATTGGTACAGGGTTCTTTCAAGACATCCACCCTACTTGTTAAAATCTACCCTTTAACCAGCAAAGTATGTTTATGTGCAATTTAAAGAAATGGCAGAGACAATCCTTGAGAATTACATTCTGCTTCCAGTGTTCATCTGCAAATAAAAGGTAATTAATTGCTTCTTTTTGTTTTTCAAATTAATTTGTCCTAAAAATCTGAAATGGTTAAGAGTGACACTGAGCAGTTAGAAAAAAAGGACGTTGTGTTTTGCTTTGTTTTCAAAAGGATTTGAAGGGTGAAACCTGCTTTTGTACATCTTGTTAGCACATTTCACTGTAGTTGGCAGTTTGTCAAAGACAAAAAAATATGTTTGTTTTAGCTGGCAAAGCTGCTTAGTGTACTGACCTGAGCAGAGTTCTGAGCATCTGGATACCTGGAGTTTATTCCCAGCTGTGCCACTACTTTGTTGAGTGACTCTGAGCAAGCACCTCTTTGTCTCTTTGCTGCCTGCTTCCCTCCCATGTAGTTTCTTGCGTCTAGTCAGCTGGTGAACACTTAGAGCAAACACTTTCAAAAGATTTTTATCTGTACAGCACCTAAAACACCTGACTCCTATCTCACTTGGGATCTGCAGGTGCTTCAGTCATGTAAGCAGCAGCAGCAAAATTAGTAATGTCTAATAAAGTCATTTCACTGTGTTTTTTTGAGAAGAGAATGTGGTAAAACATAAATGAAAATGAAAATATTTCCCTTGTTCCTTTTTTTTTTTTTTTTTTTTTTTTTTTTTTTGTTTTTTTTTTTTGGTGTGTGTGTGTATGTGTGTGTTTTCTCAGTCTTTCAAAGACTGGAAAAGACAAATCTCTAGGATGTAACCAGGGAACACCATGCCCTTTCCTATGACTCACTGTGTGCCTTTGCAGTCACCAGAGTCAAAACAGAAGACTTATTTTTTTGCCCTCCTAGACAGGAGATGAGTTGAGAAAAATCAGGGACGCAGCTCAATAATAATCAACAACAAACAGTAAATAGCTAGTCTTTGTTTCAGTTTCTCTGTAGTTCTTGGAACTGCTATAGCTGCTCCTGGGTGCACACAACTAAGCAGTTCCTTGTGCACATCTGAGGGACAAGCTGCTACTAGTATGGAAAAGTTAGACACAACCCCAAATCTATGAGTCACTGCTAATATTATGCAGATGATCTGTAAAGTCCTTGCATGATATAGCCAGCACATTGTCTATTCTCTTTACTTACCCAAATGGTAACCCAAACGGGTTTTGAGTTCTCCACTTATGCTGTTTTGACAACTGTTTTATTGCATCGACCAAAGCCAAGTTATTCCTTCACACGGGTATGAGGGAAAGTCAAACCAGGCCAGGAGCTGAGCTTGTGGATGCAATTATAAGTGATTGTTTTCCTAATCTGCTTTTTTTTTGTTGCTCTACAAGTATTTGAGACTTGCTGCATGGTCAGTGCTGGCAGACCAATGTATTCACCTCCAGTGCAGTGTCTTGGTGGCAGTGTGAAGCCCATGTTAGCTCTTCCTACAGCACGCTGACTTTGCTGGACAGCAGTTCTGTACTTCTGCAGCTCAGAGCGAGTGTGAATGTGAGGAATGGCTGGCACTCCACTCAAGTGAAAGAAAACTGTCCCACAACCTGAACTAAATCCTGAAAACTTGGAGGATTATTTTCTCAGTTCATCCTGAGCATGTGTTTTCTGAGCTGCAGATTTAATGCAGATACCAAAATAAATAATTATTGCTTCAAAAGTGTTATGTTGTTAAGTATTCCAACAGGATCTGCTGGTTCACTATCTCAAATTAAGCAATAAGGGTTTGGAAAGCTAAGTCTAGGCAATTATTCCAGAAAATTTTGGACAATATCCTGTAACAATATTAATTATTCAGAATTAACAATCAACTATTCAGTGCAAATTTGGATGATGTGTAGTAAACAAGACAGGAGATCAAGCACAGCATGAGTACCAAAGAATAATATTTAAGAATAGTAAAAATATTCTTAAATGTTCTTAAGTCTGCATTAAGAGAAGTAAATGAAATCTGGACAGCTAATGTTTTCTTTCCCATTTTATTCTGAAGTTTTAGTATTATTTCAGTGTAGACTTTTTATAATAAAATGTACTCTGGCCCTTTGTAATACTGCAAAATGAAATATTAAATTATAAAAAACATTTAGGAAAAAAGTTGAAATTAAAATTCAGTAATCAACCAACTGTAGTCGTCTGTGACGTGTTAACCTTGCTTTTACATGCTTGGTCACTTGCAATTTATTTTATTAATTCAAAGAATTTACGACATATCTTTCAGAGATTTCCAGGAATTTGAAAGAGCTTGTTGGTTTATTCTCACTTCCAACAGGCTTCTTCACAAAATTCTTCAAAATATACCAAAGACTTTTTCTTCTCTGAAACAAAACTTTAGGCACCTAAAAATAACAATCTTTTTTAATGGGCTAATTAGTGCATCAAATTATTGCTCAGGCCCTTTATCTGAGACTTTGGATAAAATCCAAATGGAAATGAGCTTGGCTGGTGCATTTTAACCTACATTTGTACGCCTCACAAAGTCACCACGCGGCTTAGCCCAGTTGGCAGCTCTGGTGCAGAGGCAAGCAGAGCTGGCATAGCTGAGATGTTTCAGGAGGGAGGACTGCAGCACTGTGACAGGACTGTTAACACACATTCTTGATGTTTCCTGCCTTGTGCGTGCTTCTAGTCCCTGCTCCCACTTCCACCCTGGCAGCAGCATCTGCTGGGCTTTGGTTGTTTGAGACTCCCAATAAAACGGATTGTTAGGAAAACAGTAAAAGCATCCTATGCATGGACATGCTGCAAAATGAGTAACAACTCTCTTCCAAAGCAGAAGAAGGATTCTCGGCTTGGTCCTGCTATTTACAGCTTGTGATGCGCCAAGCCAAACAATGCTTAAAAACCTCTTTTGCCAGTGTGGCCACCGCGGGAGGCCACACCCAGGACATGCACTCACGATGTGGCAGTGGTGGGAGCACAGTGACAGACGTGTCCTCTTTGAGCTCCTGGTCTGTGGGGTGTGCGCTGTCCTGTGCAGGCACTGGAGTGAGGGTAGTGATGGTTTGACTGCTTTGGCTGCTTCCCAGGACAGCCCTGATGAGGAGATACAGTATCTCCAGGAGCCATCCTGTTACAAAACCATAAAAGAAATAAACAAACAAACCAGGATATTTTAGGTTCTGAGCTATTGCATCACAGAAATGGCTGGAGAAAACGTTGTCTCGAGCCAGCTGCGAAAGAGGGGACTTACGTGCACAAAAAAAACTTCTAAAATTCTGCCCTAAGCCACAATTACAAAACTTCTGTGAGATATCAGAGACATTGCAGAAATTCCTCCTTCAGTTACAAATCACTGTGTTTTGTTCACTTTTTTTTCTGACACCTGATTGCAAGATCCCTTGATGTTGTGTATCTCACTGAGAGCACAGTCCTGGATAAGCTTGATAACTCGTAACACAACAAAATCAGCAGGTAAAAAATAATTGTCAATACATCAAGGCCAGGATGAACACCCTTAAAAAATTAGGTGAGGACGATGGCAGATACAGCATTGCAAAGCAGCAAATAAACTTTTTCAGATCTCTGAAAACAGCTTATATTTTTAAGGGAGAGAGGTAAATAAAATCAAAGCCTAAAAGCATTAATAAATTCTGTCTCATTACTCAAGGGAAGAAAATAGGGCTTGTACAACTACATTTTCTCAGAAAAAAACTACAGATGAGTAAGGTATTTTAAGACTTGTAAAATGTTTGGTAGCAAAAAAAAATTGCCTCATGTTTTTATTTGCCACTGAAGACTTATAAATATATTAGTATACTTTTATTTAGTCAAAAAAGTATAATAATATATTTATTAGTATATCCTGCAGATTTTTTTTATGCTCCTAAAAAATGTCTTACAAAATGTCCATGGAATATGCAGAAACATTTTCATTGACAAAAATCTAGTCAATCCTTCTTATTTATTTTTAATGGATCCATTTTTCTTTCCACTCTGGAAATGTACTTCAGAAAGGACACTTAGTCTTATGCAAGATAGTGAGAAGATATTCCCAAAAGTAGAATAAAGAGGGAAATATGTTCATTTACTATAATACAAAACTGTTAGTGAGAGCATTTCCAAGGTTTCTTCTGTTTTCCATTTAAATCCCTCTAAAGAAATTATGTTTTTATATGATAGAAGTTGTCCCTTCATATTTAGGCCCAGAATATTTGGATAACAAGTTTCTGCTGAAGTAAAAAATAGTACCAACTGCCATATTTCTTTTAATAGCAACCAAAATCGTGCAGGTTTTGCAGATTTGATGAACACATGGGAGATGAAAGATAGAAAATTTTAAAAGATACGACTTTAAAAGAACAACAGTGTTTATACCTTTATTTCAAATCAATGAGGGCAAAAGAAAACTCATTTTTGAAGGAAGCATTTTCATTATTGTTTCAATTTTTTATTAAATTATATTTTAAAAATATAATAACACCTGGAAAATTACATTTCTTATTCAACAAATTAAATCTTCTGGTCAGAAGTCTTGCATTTGGAGCAAAACATATTTATCTCTCATTTGTATCCAGTACTCTTTTTCTCTCATGCAACACAGCCAAGACAGCTTGGATTGATATCCTTGTTCATTTTTCAGCTTCATTAAAAATGTCAGTGCAGGCAGTGCAGGGTTTACTTTGTTAACACCTCTCTCCCAGGACCAGCTACCTTTAAAAAGCTTTGTCAGCTACCTACCTTGTCAGTAGAGTGATTGAAAACATTGGATTAAGACAAGGTAGATGTTACAACTGAGGTGGTCAGGGAGTTTTGCATAAAACCAGGCATATTTTTCCATGTCCTTGACTTTTTACAGTATTCCTCATTCCTTAGTCCTTACATTTTCTTTGCAGTCGGGATCATGCAGAAGTGCAGGTGGTTATCCCACAGAAGTAGGGAATGTTTTTCTAGGGGCACAGTGGGCTCATGAGGACAGCAGTCAGCTCTCAGCGAGAAAGGTACCATGAAGCTTTCATGTGGCAGCCCTTGCAGCCCTATTTTCTGACATTCTGTGGCTGTCTTGTTACTATTGTGAATACCTACAGGCAATCATGTGTATCCAGAACAATTTTGCCTTGAGTGAGAGAATCGTTAGCAAAGTTGAGTCAAATTATAGCCTAGGTACATGCAAGCAGGCTACACATCTAGAACTGAGAAAGAAGGAGAGGACCAGACTCAAGAAATGAAAATCTCACTTAAGTGCGAGATACCTCTCTCTTTTTATATCTAGGTGTCTGACTAGTTCAAACTATATAAACTGAAAGAAGAACTCTTGGTACATCTTGCCAGAAAAATGACAGGACTATTCATGCAACCTGATGTGCTATATGGAAATTCAGAATTTCCAGTGCTGTGAAAGGACTGAGAAATGGTTTTGTGTAATCTGATGAATTATGGACTATGTCAGTTACCTGGATATTGGGAAGAGGTTCAAAACTAGTTTATAGAAATCCCATTAAGATAAAACCTGGAAGAAAGGAAGAAGAAAGAAGTAAGACTAATTTAATTGTTTTCATTATGTCAGTCTCCAGGAATGTTAAGCTTCAAGCAAAAATAAAATGTTTAAAAGATAAACATTTAGGAGACAACATAAGAACTAAACAAATAGGAAATTACTGATCTCCTGGTAATAGTGTCAAGTTTTGTAAACAGATTTCCGAAGCTTTGAACAGTTATTTTCTATTATTTCAAGAATCAGACTTATGGTAGAATGCACCCAAAGCATTTGCACTTTAGAGATTATAGGACCATTCATAGTATTGCAAAGAGCAAAACATTGGTGCTATGATTGTGTACAACATGCTGCATTATTATTGTCCTTTTTATAATTCACAGAATTTTACCAAGAGTTCTGCCCTGCTATACTGGTTGTCTGCCATAAAGGACAGTAAATTACTTAAACATTTGAGTAGTTGATTGTTTTGTTTCCCTTAATAGATGCTTTCAGAAATGACAGCTGTAATCAAAGAGACGATTTCTGTCTGGACTTTCACTCTGATAAAATGAACACTAATAAGGTTGTGGAAATAAGGATGTGGTGCCCTTGCACCAGAGCAACACGGACCAGTTAATGTCACTGGGAGACCAAGTCCACCTATGACCAAACACCACATTGTCAGCTAGATCATGTCACTAAGTGCCATGTCGAGTCTTTCCATAAATGCCTCCCAGGATAATCACTCCATCACTTTCCTGGTGAGCCCATTCCATGTGCAATCACCCTTTCTGTGAAGAAATTCCTCCTCATGTTCAAACCTTTCGGGATGCAGCTTGAAACAATCCTTTTCACCCTGTCACTTGTTACCTGGCAGAAGAGGCTAAACCTCGATGGCATACAACCTCCTTTTGGGTAGTTGCAGAGCATAATGGCACCCCACAGCCTCATTTTCTCCAGGTCCCCTCAGCCTGCAGAACTCATAGCCCCAATTGCCTCAGCAGCATCTCATAGGACTTATCCTCTTATCTCTTCACCAGATTTGTCATACATGGTGGTTTGTTGTAAACGATACCACAGTCTTTGCAAAGGTGTCAGCTGATGCTGAGAAGTGATGTTAATTGCAGGAGGCTACACACAGTGTCTAAGAAGTACCAGAGATTGAAGGGTTCACAAGGTCAAGCATTTAGCAAATCCCTGCATAGAAAATTTCAAAGCTTATTTGAAGTTATGGCAAACCTCCACTTTTCATGTCAGACTCACAGTATCATGCCTATCAAACTGCTCTTGGTCTGGTCAGCAAAAACACTGCAATGTAACCAGCAAATCCTATTTCACAGGATGCACTGGCAACAAACCAATTCAATTTGTGACACCTCTTCTCTGCAAAATTTACACATCATCATTTGTCACTCGTGCTTTAACAAAAATCAAAGCTGACACCAAACCAGAAAGTTATGGCATCTTATCACCATCTCAGTTTTTTCAGTGTTTCAACACAGTCAATTATGTTTTATCCACCTACATAGTCTTCAGTAATCATATTATTTTAATAAGCCAGTGCTATTTGTTCTCCTACTGCAAATCCTAATAGAACGGTTTAGCTGGGTTTATTCAAAAATGAATTTGTGATGATGCAAACAAATCTACTTCATGTGCTTCCTTATCATCATCATCATCATAAATTCTGTATCATATGATTTATACTCCCTAGGGGACAGATTCTCAGGTGATCTGCATGGGCAAACTGTTTACTTGAATATGATTTCAGTGACTGATATCAACAGAGGATCCTACATGTATATTAAGTTGCATTTTCCTTTATTGGTTGCTTACCTGACTCATACTTCCAAGGCAAGGAAACAGTAGTATGGGGCTGAGTTAATTATGCAGCCAGAACAAATAAGCTGTAAGAATGTTGGTTCAGATTTGACATAAGGTAGTCATGTGAGGGTGGTGAGACACTGCAACAGGTTGCCCAGAACCTCTATGGATGCCCAGGGCAATGTTCAAGGCCATGTTGGATGGGGCCTTGAGCAGCCTGGTCTAGAGGAAGGTGTCCCTGCCCAAGGCAAGGAGATTGAACTAGATTATTATCTTCACAGGTCCTTTCCAATTTAAAACTTTCTTTAATTATAACTTAATAATTTATATACAATTTAGGCTGTAAATTCCGCACTTTGGAAAAGAGCTGCTCACAAAGAATGAAGCAATGAAGAATGTGTCTTTTGGCAAAATTCCTTTAGTAAACCAGAAGGTCTGGATTCAAATCAGAAATTATTTTTTGGGGTCCTGTGGTGTCTATTAAGCAGGATACATGACCAAAACAGTCCCTTGTGCCCTCCAAGTTTGTTCAACTGTAGTCTGAATTAATGATAATTGTGAATAATTTATGCAGAAGTATTCTTGCAAGAAGGCAAAACCAGTAAAGAATAACTTTTGCAAAACTGAGCTGTAAACAAGGGTATTGTTCACTGGGCTTGCCTGCTCTTTGTCAAAATTGATGGGAGGGGTGAAAATTTCCACCTCTTTGTGGACGACTGTAAAAGGCAGTGCCCTATTAGGATCAGCACTGCAATTAAAACACCCTGCCATACCCAGCTTCAAGATTATTTTCAGGGTTTTTTTTCCAGTAGCACTCTAAGCTACTGACTTAAACTCAGTTAATTAACCAGAATTCATAGTAGTCTTTATGACTTTCTCCATATGTTCAGATATTATCTTTGACTTTTTGAGTGGTATGGATTTGGAAGGGGTTTTTTTTCTTTTCCTTCCCCCCCGCCCCCAGAGTATTTGTACTTGGCTTTGTTAGGAGAAGTGGGAAGTTTAGAGGGAAAAAAGTATTTTCCAAGGTTTACTTCCCCTGAAGAGTTAATGAATGTTAGAAAATTTGTTATATCATGTAAGTTTCATGTCTCTCACCCCTACTGAAATATAACACAGAGGCCTTGATGATATCAGTAATGATGAATTTGGTCTCAGATTGTTATCTAAATGCATTATTCTGCTGCTTTCCAGTCTTACTTGAATAGTAAGTAAGCTGGTTTTCCAACCCACCCAACCCTTTCTAAGTGACTTAAGAGAAAACAATCTTGCTGAGTTTGCTGCATTGCTTCAGGGAGGGTAGATTTTACAGACCAAATTATTTTCAATTAACCTAGACAAATCCAGTCTGCAGAATCCAAAAGACAAAAAACCCAAGCCAAAAAGGATGTCTAAAAGCCTGTGCAGGTACATTTAACCATTTATTAACCTATTCTAGCTATATATGAATCTTATTTTGGGTCAAGCTTTGTTAATTTAAAAATACAATTTTATAATTTTAAAAATAATCTGGCTTCTATCAGTTTGGCATTTGATCTCATTAGCAAGCAAAGAGAAGGGAAACTGAAGCTTGTTGGATGTCATACAATTAAGTTATTTCTTTTTATTAAGAATGAACTTGCATATCAATGCACGTCAATCTGTTTATGATGGAAACCATGGATTTTTGGGTTCTGCAACATACAGATCAAGTCAGTTTTCTAGAAGTAGGAACTGAAACTTTTAAGAAAAAGTGGAAGAAAATCAGAAATTCCTGTGCTGTTCTGTGTCATGAAGGTCATATCCTGGTTCCTCAAAACGGGTGAAGCCCTTTGGAAGGTCGGGTTCCCCTCAGGCTCCCACTTACAGTGAATCCAAACAGTGGGGATTGAAAAGAAAAGTGTTTGCAGCTCTGTGAGGAGGCTCAACCTTCTTCCTCTGCTGTGAGAAGGAAGATCACTGGGAAGATAGCACAGAGGATGAAGCAGTTCGTGGAGGGAGATGAGGATTCAGTGCATACCTCAGCAAGCTCTTTCAACAGGAAATGAAAGCTACCCAGATAAGGTGTTGATTGCCTCACTGACAGTGCCCTGGGCTGCAGTTATTGCAGCTCAGGCTACGTGCAGACTTGAAGAGAACTCAAAAAAAAAAAAAAAAAAAAAAAAAAAAAAAAAAAAAAAAAAAAAATATATAAAATTAACTGCGAAAAAATCCCACCACACATGAAAATCAATTCCTCTTGTACAATTCCTGCCACAACTTGAATCTAGAGTTCACTGATTAACCTTAAAATGTTGATAGCATCACAAACAATCCCAACAACTTCAGGAATTCAGCAGCTTCATACCTTTAACGAGAGAACAGTTGTGGCAAAGACATGCGGATAACTAGCACCAGCTAGGTTCACAAAGGGGAAAAAAAAAGCTTAATTGCTCTGTTTTGAAGTTGGGGGGTTTTTTTGGTGTTTTTTTTTTTTTTTTTAAACTTTTTATATATACACTTTGTAATGCTATGCTACACTGACTTCACAAGCAGCCCTTAAATACTTCAATACTTTTGGAATTATGGCCCTAAGGAAAAATAAGGAAAAGAAAATCTGAATGTTACCAGTCTCATAATATGATACAGAGAGAAGTAAACCTCAAACAAGAGTCCAAAATTATGAAAAATATTCTGAGAAAGAGCTGTGGTGGCAAAATGTAAGTAAAAAGTTACAAAGTAAAGCAGTGATTGAAAGACAGCTGAGTTCACACAGGCATATTAAACAGTGTTGATTGAAAGGTGATAAAAGATCAAGTTCATGCCCTTTTTATTGCTGCAAGCAGACAACTTAAGATGATAAATTTGACCAAAAGCATCAAAGAGTGCAAAAAGTCACAGGATAGCATGAGTTATTTGGAGAGTGATCTTCTTGTTCCCCTTGAGAAAGCCAATTAGTAAAAACCAACGGAGTTTGTGGAGCTATATACAATATGGAAGATTTTATACAGGGTCAACAAAATAAAGACAAAATATTTTGTGTTGGAAGGAGATAGATTTTTCAGTATAACACTCCTCATGAGTGTGAGCCCAAGCTGGAAAAATCGCTATGATTATTAGTTTCTGTTATTGCAATGCTGTGAAACTACTCTGAGTCTCGACTCTATATTCTTCTGGATATAGTTAGAAAATAAGATCAACAGGCACATCTCTACTAGCATTTTTAGTTCAGAGAACATATGAACCTTGGAAGAGCATGTTCTCTTTGTCCTCACTATTGCACTTAGGCTCTCACCATAGAACTGCCTTGGAAACAGCAAAATGGATTACCCTGGGGTGAAGTGAAACCAAAAGGTGTGCTCCTCTAATGTCTTTTACTTCTCATCTAAAGTAAAACCCCTGAAGCACCTTTAGCACAGACGTTGGACCTTCAGCAACAAGTGTTTTGCTCCAGAGAGCTACTCTTTCTGGACCATACCACTTGTTGCTGTAGGACCCAATGAAGTGGGTCACCTAATTCACCTAATTCACTTAATTTTAGATATATTGATGCCGGCAGCTAGAAGGAAATAATGACTCCAAACGTGTGATTTATTAACTGGAAAGATGTAGCCTCTACTCAGATTAATCGTATTCTAAAAGCCATCCTTTTCTCTGCAGAAACAATGAGAAGAGTCTAAATAATGAGGTTCTGGGTAGAGGTTCACCCGGTGAACCCTGGTCAGTTTGAAATTATAGTATTGGGCAGAGAAAAGGAAATAGATTCACAATCAAATGGCTTGACTTTTCTGAGACAAACTCAACTGACCTGTGCTGGAGATCATACTTGACCTATATTTTTCAACTCCTAACAAATATTCTCTCTGTACCCACAGTAACTATTAGAATTATTTAGTTGGCTGCTTATGGTAACTTAACCTCTATTTATGTTGTACTAAAAGTTTTTCTTTTCTTTGAATTGCAGGCCAGAACTACCACTGACATATCTCTTTATTTTGTTTCCATTAAGAGGAGTGTCTCAAATTTTCCAGCACTGAAAACACTTGCTCTTTTACATTCTTTTCATCACAGAACTTATGAATATGTTATTAGTTGAATTGCACTATCTGTACTCCATAACAATTTTTATTTGTCAAGTATTATTTAGTGAGGTCTTTTATGAGCAAATAACAATCTAGTAACCTGGACACAGTATCCTTGTAAATATAAATGCAATCCTGAACTAGGAAAATAAAACTATACCTGAGTTTAGTTTCTAAAATTGTTGATTTTAAGTTAATTTCAAGAATATCAGTGATACAATTAATGGCTTGTTTTCTCCTTACATGTGTCAGAAATACTGTCAAAAAGTGGTATAAAAATATTCATCTTGTGTTATGCTAGGTGTGCTTTTCCAAACTATCTGGAAACAATAGCAGGAACATGTTTAGAGGTAGATATTATTTTGTTTTTTGTTTACAGTGTGTCACTGACTGTGGAATCTTATTTGCCTTAGGTTAGTCATTCACATTGCATTTTAAATAGAAATTTCTACAAAAGGTATAAAGAATTTTCACACTTCTTTTAACCAATATTCTGAAGAGGAAATTTAGGCACATATAAAAGTAAGGAAAACTGACAGACTTTACCTTAAATCCTTCTTGTCCTCATAACATGGTTTTATAAAAAGGGATTGCAATTTACAATGTGGCAGTGGGTACAATGACTAAGTAAAACTGAAAAAACTAAGGTTTCCATGCAGAGAGTTTCAAGAAAATGGACTGGGAAATCCAGCTGCCTAAGTGCTGATCTCTTCAGTTAAAGACTTATTTTATCAAATCCATTTTATTAATATGCACCCTAATGCCTGGGCAACCTTTCTGCCCTGCAGAGGCACAACACGATTTTAAGAAATGCAGTCAATTTTTGGGGAAGAGAATATCTTGAAAGAAATAAACCATAGTTGGAAGGACTGTGTCTCAGATTCTGAGTTGAAGAAAGCTAAGAAAACCCACAGCAGATGGCTAATGAGTGTAATTATATTTAGCATTTCTCACTTCACAAATTCAATAGCCATTTCGTGCCAGGGAACCTGGATGTCCTTTTAATCCTTCTCATCTTTCTCTTTCTCTTTCTCTTTCTCTTTCTCTTTCTCTTTCTCTTTCTCTTTCTCTTTCTCTTTCTCTTTCTCTTTCTCTT
>VZUI01039505.1:0-13116 GCA_013401135.1 Cettia cetti
CCTTCAGCTAACTTAATCACCGTTTTCCTGCTTGGCATTCTACAATTCAAAGCATGCTTTCAATTCTATTTCACTTACAGGTTTTATACTTTCAGAATCTTTTGCTAGGAAATCATATCTGTAAGGCCTTCCTGCCTCATCCTCCCCAACATCTCTGCTGAGGCTGGTACCTGATGTAGTTGGGGTTCTTAGAGTAGAGGTTCTTCATCAGCATTGCCACGGATGACTTGAACTGGAAGCCTGCGGTGGGTGGCAGCTTGAGGGAGACTTTCTGGGGGTCCCCCTCAGGGAAAAGCGAGCGCAGCAGCGCGTGCCGGGCCGCCCACATGGCCTGCGAGAGGTCACGGAAGAGCAGGTCGTTGTTCTTCTCGATGAAGCCTGTCACGTTGTAGGTCACCTGTGGGGGCAGTGGGGTCAGCGCCCGGGCAGGGAGTGGGGCACAGTTCAGCATCTCCATCCTGTTCCCAGTCCAGCCCCACGTCTCCTGTGCAAAGCTGGGAAAGGGCCCAGAGCACTGGGAAGAGGAGCAGGATGCTGGGAAGAGGACTGGGGTGCTCAGAAAAGGACTGGGACGGTGGGAAGAGGATTGGGGCACTAGAAAAAGGTCTGGGGTGCTGGGAAGAGGACCAGGACACTGGGAAGAGAACTGAGGCACTGGGAAGAGGAACAGGATGCTATGAAGCGGTCCAGAGAGCTGGGAGGAGGTCTGAGATGCAGGGAATAAGCCTGGGGTGCTGGGAAGAGGACCGAGGTGATGGGAAGAGGTCTGAGGTGATGGGAAGAGGTCTGAGGTGCTGGGGAAAGAACCAAAGTGCTGGGAAGAGGTTTGGGGTACTGGTAAAAGAGCCAGAGTGCTGGGAAGAGGATCAGGGTGCTGGAAGGAGAACTGGGGCATTGTGAAGAGGATCAGGGTGCTGGAAAGAACCAGGGTGCTGTGAAAAGGATTGGGGTGCTGGGAGGAGAAGTGTGGCACTGGGAAGAGGATCAGGGTGCTGGGAAGAGGATCAGGGTGCTGGGAAGAGGGTTGGGGCATGGAGAAGAGGAGCAGGTGCTGCCGGACCTTGCCGGCGTAGTGGTGGATGCGGAAGCAGCGCGCTGGCAGGCTGGTGTCGGTGACACGCCGGGCGTTCTGCGTCTCCTTGCTCTCATAGTGCTTGTGTGTGGCAAAGAGCTGGTTGAGTTTGGTGAGGAAGGTGTCCTCATTGACCACGCCGGGCCGCAGGCACTCCTCGTCCAGCATGGCCAGGATCCCGCTGGTGTTCTGTGCCATGATGGATGGTGTCACCCCAAACAAGCCCCAACAAATCCCAGTTTGGGCTATGGGGGAAGCTGGAACCCCAAGATCCCAGCACTGGGCGGGCAACTCACGTTCTCAATCAAGTTGCAGATGATGCCATTGTCAAAAAACTCCACTGGCGTCCACTGGATGCCCTGAAAGTTGATGTGGGTCAGACACACAAACAACCCAGACCCTGCCCCGTGGACACCCCCAGCTGATGTGGGGCAGGAACCGGACGTCCGGCCACGGGGATGAGGATCCCAAATCCCTTCCTGCCATTCAATCTGCTCTCGGCAGGGAGCGGGGAGAGGGAGGGACAAGAGCTGGAGCCGTCTCTGGCACTTCCCCATCCTGGGGGAGTTGAAGCTCCTTGGGGCCGTGCTCTGGCAGGGGCTGGAGGTACCTCTCGGACATATTCCTCCTGTTCCTCCTTCAGCGTCATCAGGATGAAAATCTGCTGCAGCTTCTCGTTGCAGTAGTTGATGATGAACTGCTCAAAGCCGTTGTCCTGCGAGAGAAGGGTTCTGTACAGCAGGAGCTTCCTGAGCCCCCAGCCCTGCCCCGTGTCTCAGCTGCTGTTCCCAACCCCCTGAATGGGGCCTGGTGGGTCCTTCCCTCACCTGGAAGATCTCAAAGCCGTAGATGTCCAGGACGCCCATCACCCTCCTCTGCTCATCTGACTTCACCTGGGGAGATAATGGGGTGCTGAGGCCTGTGTGGGGTGGGGGTCCAGGGTCCTGCTGGGGCTGCAGGATGCCCTGGAGCTCACCTGGATGCTGGTGTTGATGCGCTTCACCAGCCAGTCGAAGAGGCGGCTGTAGATGTTCTTGGCCAGCGCGTCCCGGCCGTAGTAGCCCTGAGGAGAGGGGAGAGGGGCTGGTGCCGGCTCAGGGAGGGCTGCCAGGCATCAACCCCACGGCTGAGGGTGGTCCTGCTCACCTGGGGCACAGTGAGGGTGGTGAGCACCGTCTCATCCCGCGCCTTCACCGTGCGGGAGCACAGCGCCTGCTCCAGCGTGCTGGGGTCCAGCCCGATCAGCTGGCAGATCTCACGCAGCTCTGTGTGGGGACACGGCAGTGCCAGAGCTGAGGAGGGGCTGAGGGGGTCCCCACACCCCCCCATATCATCCCTACCCCCATCCCTACCCTGCGGCTCGGTGATGCTGCAGGCCTCCATCCCGCTGGCCTGGAAGCTGCTGCTCAGCTGGACATTGCCCAGTTTGAGCACCACGGCTGTCACCTCCAGCAGCTCTGTCACCTCAGCGGGCGAGAAGCCGATGATCCTCATGGCATCCTGGGGATGGAAACAACTCAGGGGATGGGGTGGGCTCCAGGATTTTTTTGGGGGGAGTCCTGTCTGCCCGCGGGTACCTGCATAGCGCGGAAGTTGGCTGCATCGTCCATGCCAGGCAGGCTGGAGCTCTCCCGGTCCAGGTACCCATAGTGCCCACAGTCCTGGCGGAGCTTCAGCTGCTCTGGTTGAGGGGAGAGGAGGTGGCAGCTCGGCCACTATCCCCTCCCAGCTCCTGTTCCACCTCCCAATCCCCCACACTGTGGGGTCTGGACCTACGGAGCAGCTGTGGTGAAGCCCCAGCCAGGAGCTGGTAGAAGATGTGGAAGTTCCTCTCGCCCTTCACGTGCCGGACAATGCGGGATTTCTCCAGCAGATCTGTGGGGAGGGGTCAGTGTCACTGGGGGGTGTGGAGTGGAACCCCCCCGGGATGGGTGGTGGGTACTCACAGTTGCTGATGACCCCTCCCAGGGGCTCCCCCTTGAAGTCGAACTCAATGTCCATGTACTTGCCCTGAGGGAGGGGGCTGGGTCAGGAAAGGGGGTCCTGGTGGGACTGGCAACTGGGATAGGGAGTGGGATATGGGATCTGGGATGGGAATGGGATATGGGGTCTCAGATGGAGATTGGGAGGGCTGCAGGGTCTGGGATGGGAAGAAAGATATGGGGTCTGAGATGGAGGCTGGGAGGGCTGCAGGGTCTGGGATGGGGAATGGGAGGGCTTCAAGGTGAGCAGGGTCTGGGTTGGGGAAAAGGATCTGGGGAGTGAGAGAACTGCAGAGTCTGGGGTGGGGAGCAGGATATGGGATCTGGGATTGGGAGCACGAGAACTTTGGGATCCAGCATGGAAACAGGGTATGGGGTCTGGGTTGCGAAGTGGGAAGGCTGCAGGGTCGAGGATGAGGAGTGGGATTTGGGGTCTGGGATGGGGAGAAGGATCTGGGAAGCACGAGGGCTGCAGGGCCTGGGATGGGGAGCAGAATAGAGGGTTGTGGGATCCTGCGGCCCCACACCCCATCCCTGTCCCCTGCTCCCAACCCCATCAGGGCCCACATGGCCCCAGCAGGGTCCAGCCTCCCTCCCCAGGCCACTCACAAATCGGGAGGAGTTGTCATTACGGACAGTCTTGGCATTTCCAAAGGCTGCAGGAGGGGGAGGGTGGTTATGTGGTGGTCAGGGGAACAGTGCCAAACCCTGGCAGGTCCAGGATGCAGGAGCCAGGGCTCAGGACGTGGGGCACTCACCCTCCAGCACAGGGTTGGACTGCAGGAGCTGCTCCTTCACCTTGTTCACCTCCTCCCCTTTGCCGCTCACGGCTGCCACGTAGGACATCACCAGCTTGCTGGCCTCTGTCAGCGAGGGGCCGGGGGGGTCACTGGGGTGGGGTTGTGGGTGCTGGGGCTCTGCCAGCCCCACCCAGCCCCAGCCAGCCCCACCAGCCCCTCGCAGTGCCCTGAGCCCCCCTTGCAGCCCTGGCTGTACCCGTCTTGCCAGCGCCGCTCTCGCCGGTGATGAGGATGCACTGGTCCCTGTCCCGGTCCCGCAGTGAGCGATAGGCATCGTCAGCGATGGCATAGCTGGGGACAAGAGGGGTTGGAAGGGGCTGGAGCCACCTGGGGGCTTCAGGAAATACCAAGAGCCCCTCATTGTGGCTGTGGTATTGCCCCAGGTGGATTCCCTTGGACCCCGACACCTTGGGATTGCCTGGGAGTGATGCCCTTGGCACAATCCAGGGCACCAGGAGCGCTCCCTGTGCTCACATGTGGGGCTTCACAGCAAAGAAGCTGCAGTTGTGATATTCCTCCACCTTCTCCGGGGTGTAGATGGGCAGGGAGCGGTACGGGTTCACCGAGATCACCACACTCCCAATGTACGTCTGCAGGACAGCAGGACAGCAGGGATGAGGGGCTGGGAGGACCCAGACCAGGTCCTGGTGCTCCCCATCCCCATCCCAGACCCTTCATCCCAGACCCCAGATCCTGCTCCCCATCCCAGGACCCTCTATTCTGCTCCCCATCCCAGACCCTGCAGCCCTCCTGCTTCCCAGATTCTTCTCCCCATCCCAGACCCCAAATCCCACTCCTCATCCTTGACCCTGCAGCCTTCCCACTTCACATCCCAGACCCCATACCCTGTTCCCACTCTAGACCCTAAAGTTCTCGTGGTCCCAGTCCCAGACCCCATATCCTGCTCTCCACCCCAGACTCTGCAGTTCTCCCACTCTCCAGATCCTTTTCCCCAGCCCTATACTCCATATCCTGCGCACCTTGAAGCCCTCCCATTCCCCATCCCAGACCCTGCAGCCTTTCAAATCCCCATCCCATACCCCACCTCCTCCTCCCACCCCAATTCCCCATCCCATCCCCTGCAGCCCTCCCAATCTCCATCTCAGATCCCATATCTTTCTTCCCATCCCATCCCCTGCAGCCCTCCCAAATCCTCATCCCATACCCCACATCCTCTTCCCAACCCAGACCCCATATCCCATTCCCCATCCCAGATCCTGCAGCCTTCCAAATCCCCATCCCAGACCCCGTATCCCCTTCCCATCCCCTGCAGCCCTCCCAATCTCCATCTCAGACCCCATATCCCACTCCCACCCCAGTGGCCCCTGCCATCCCCCAGGTCCCCGTGTCCCGCTGCTCACGTAGATTTCGTGGCGCCGGAATCGCTCCTGCAGCGTCTGGACCAGCGACTCCTCTGTCAGCGGGTCCAGCAGCACCAGGTCGGCGACAGCCTCGGCATCCAGCAGCGATGAGGTTCCTTCCATGGCCGGGCAGCTCCGGGGCAGCTGCGACACAGCACGGGGGGGTTGCAGCCACGGACACGCAGCCCCTTCCCCAAAACATCCCCCCAGCTCCTCAGCTGCTGCTCCCAGCCCTGGGGACAGGGGACAAGGCACCCACAGAGGCACAAGGGGCACCTCCCCAGGGTCTCTCGGTGCCCGGGACCCCGTGGTGGAGCTGGGGGCAGCCGGACGCTGGGGGGAAGCGGGGACCCGGCCAGGAAATGCGGACACCTGGATCCTATTCTTGGGGCAGGGATTAATTCAGCCTCCACTTCCTCCCTCCTTCCTGGCAGGGGGAAGCCGGGGCGGGGAGGGGAGCCCAAGCCCCCCAAACAGGTCACACCCGGGAGCCCATGGGCTGCTTCTCCCCGCTGTCCCCCATCCCTCACCTGTCTGTGACAGCACGGTCACGTTCCCGGAGCTGACCTTCACCCCCACTTTACAGCTGGGGCGCAGGGCTGTAAACCCAGCCCCACTTATCGGTGCCCCGGGGAAAGTTCAAGAGCGAGGAGAAGGTGGGGAAGGATGGGGCAAAAAGGGTGATGGAGGTGGCCCCATCTAGACCCCCCAGGGGTCTGAGCCTGGGTTGAGAACCCAGGCTCAGCAGCCGTGGGTGGCAGCCACAGCAAGAGCCCCCCAAAACTCCAGGGCAGCGCTGGGCTCACCCCAGTGCTCCCAATGACACCAGGTCCCCACGCCCCGTGGGATGCAGGTGCCCTGGGATGGGGGTTATGGGGACAGGGTGCCCCCATCCAGCTGAGGATTGGGGGGGCTCGGCCGCTTCAGGCGCTGTCTGGCAGCAGAGGGGTCCCCGACTCACCTCCCGGTGACGGAGCAGCGGCTGCTGGAGTGGCTGCAGCTGGAGCGGCTTCAGCTGGAGCTGCCCCGGAACCGGCGGGGCTCAGCCCAGCCCAGCGCCCGGTGCTGACCGCGTCCGGCCCACGGAGGGGCGGGGGGGGCCCGCAGGGCCCTCCCCCAGAGCTCCCAGATGGGGAAACTGAGGCACGAAGGAGCAGCCGGCGGGGATCAACCCCAAGAGAGCCGCCGGGTAAAGCCCCTGCCCGCGGTCCCGGTGCCTTCCCCACCCGGCAGCTCTGAGCAGGAACAAGCAGGGAAAATCCTGGAGCCGAGCAAACAAAGGGAGCTTCCTCTCCTGAGCTGCGGGAAGCAGGGGCAAGGTACAGGGCTGGAGAAGGGGAATGCCCGGGACTGCCCAGGGCTGCTCCAAGGAGGACACCTGTCCCCATGGATGACACTTGTCCCCAGAGAGGACAGCTGGTCCTGCCACAGGGAATGTGTCACCCAGGGGCTGTTGTGTCCCCACACACCATCCCCAGCAGAAAGTCCTCCCACAGCTGGCTGAGCCCTGGGGTCACAGTGGGACGACCAAATGAGGCTCAGGACCTAAAAAATACATCTTTATTAAAAATATAATCAATCATTCACCACGCTGAGGGTGGGGGGACAGAGTAACAGAGTCTGCTCACACCTGAGCAGGGAGGAAAGTGCAGTGAGGGCTGGGGAGCAAAGAGACAGACCTGGGATTGGGAAAAACTGATGGCAGAAGCTCCAGGTGAGGTAGGGGCTGGGCTGGGGGTCCCCAGGGCAGCGTTATTGCTTAGGAAGTTGCATAGATTGGGGTGTCCCCTCCAGCTTTGTGCTTTGGCAGAGCTCCCCAGCCAGCACAAGGAGCTGGAACATTGGTGGGATCACCCTCAGTCCCTGCCTGCACCCACGGGAGAGGAATAAGCAGAAGGGCAGCGAGGCAGGGAGGAAGCACATCCACACTCATCCTCAGCTCTGGCATGGGGAGAGGGGGCTGAGCATGGCTTCTACCCCAACATCACATCCAGGGGCAGCCAGCAGACCCTGAGGCTCCACAGCTCCACAGGGAAGCGCTGGAGGTTTTGGTATCCACACGGGATTGAAGCCAAGGCAGAGGAGTGGCCCGACCAGCTGGAGCCCTCTGAGATATTTGTAACAGGAGGAGGAGGAGAAGGAGGAGCAGGGCACTGGCAGCTCCCTCTTCACGGCTCCAGGCAGGTGCTGAGCACACAGGTACCAGCAGGACAGGTCCAAAGTTCCTCACGTGTGTGTCACCCTCAGACACCTGCACAGGAGATGGAGGGGAAGGTCCATCCCCACCCCAGCGAGGGGAAAGGGGCTCCTGTCTGCAGCTGTGGCACTCAGGGATGGAGCACCCAGGTTTGGGAGAGGGTCCCTGCCCTGGGGGTGCCACTGCAAAAGTTGGGGGCGGTCCAGGCTGCATCCAGGACCAGGTGAACTCCCAACCTGGGGGGCTCCAATGTATCCCACCCCCACAACACCCAGAGCTGTCACCAGGGCTGACAACAGCGTTCACACCTCAGCCAGGAGCCACAGGGGAAGGGAGGTGAGACCCCCTTTTCTCCCTGTCAAGGGGGTCCATCCCCACAGGGACCATCCCCACCACGCCTGGAGCAGCCCAGCAGGAGGTTCTGCTCCTTGGGCCCAGGGCAGCTGACCTCACTGGATACCCAGATGGTTGTGGGGCAGGGGATCACTCCTGTGATTCCCAGCAAAGGAATCATAGACATTTTCCTCCTCTTCATCACCATCATCCTCATCATCATCCTCCTCAAAGAGCTGCTCGTCAATGCAGAGACTCGCCAGGCCAAACTCTTGCTCGTGGGCAGACACCTCGTTGGGGGTGACGTGGGAAGCACCACCCACAAAGTCAGCAAACCTGGGAGAAGCCACGGAGCAGCACGTTGGGCAGGTGTGTCCTGTGCCTCTGGAGAGGCCCTGACACACACAGCTGAAGCATTTTGGTGTTATCCATCCTTTCCCCCAATACTCTGTGCTCCCACACACCACAGATCTCTGTCTCTAAGGACAGAGGGGACAACACGGGGTGGCGACCCCAAGCTCGTTACCTTTTGGGAGACTGGATGCGGGACACCGTGGTCCAGGCAGAGAATTCGGGGCTCTTGCAGACACTCCTCAGCTCTGCCAGGGCCTTCTGGGTCTCCACCTCGCCCTGCAGCCGATATTCCTCCTCTGACAGCAGCCGAGGAGGGGTCGGGCCCGACTTGGAGCTCTGCACCCTCCTGCCAGGGGGGCAACACCAGTTAATGCCTGCCTGGATGGGCTGGGACCAGCAAGATCCCAGGGCAGGACCCCAGGGATAGGAACTCTCAGGACAGAACCCCTGGGGCAGGATCCCTGGAGCAGGAACTCTAAGGCAAGACCAGATCCTGAGGCAGGACCACCTCCCAGAACAGGAAATCTGGGGCAGGACCAGCTCCTGGAACATGAATCTCTGGGGCAGAATCAGTTTTTGAGACATGAATCCCTAGGGCAGCTCGAGTTCCCAGGACAGGACCAACTCCTGAGGTCAGATCAGCTCCTGGAACATGAATCTCTGGGGCAGAACCAGCTCAGGAGACACGAATCCCTAGGGCAGTCTGAATTTCCAGGACAGGACCAGCTCCTGGGGCAGGACCAATTCCTGGAACATGAATCTCTGGGGCAGAACCAGCTCAGGAGACATGAATTCCTAGGGCAGCCTGAATTTCCAGGACAGGACCAGCTCCTGGGCCTGCTGGCAGCAGGGAAAGTGGAACACACCCCTCCCTAACCTCTGCTCCTTGCTCCCAAAGGAAAAAAGACACAGTTACCCACCCCACTCCCAAACCCCAGCCAAAACAACCCCGTTGTGTGACCCAGGCTCCATCCAGCAGCTCATCCCAACCCAGCTGGGAGCCGTGAGCAAGCTGGAATCCCACAGGCCTCACCTGTAGGCAGCAAAGGCCCACTGCAAGGGGTAGTCCAGGTTCTTGGTGCAGACAGCAACCAGCACCAGGCCCAGGGCGATGGGGTGGATCTGGATGCCTGAGTACATCAGCAGCAGCCCCAGCAGCTGCAGGGCCCAGGAGAGGAGGTTGATGCTGCGCTCGTTCTCCAAGGGGCCGTACCTGTAGCACACAGCGAAGCTCAGGAGGCCCACGAACAGCAGGTAACCTGTGGGAGAGCACAGAAATCCCCTGAGGACGAGGAGGAGCTTGACACAGCCTCCTGAGAGCAGCAGCAGGGACAGGGAGCCTCAGCATCGTCCCCCAGCACGTTCCAGCTCCGTTAGGAGATGCTCACCTGGTGGATCTCGGAGCTCTCACCTACCTAACAGGTACTGCCAGTAGGACCTGCAGATCTCCCGCAGGTTCTTGAAGATCAGCTGGAGCAGGTACAGGGAAAAGGACCAACCTCCAACCAGCAGGAAGTACACAGGGCTTTTCTGGGGGAGCAGGCAGGCCATGGATACCTCTCCCAGGTGCTCTGTACCAAACCCAGTCCATCCCAGCCCAGGACTACGAGGCCTCTGACCCCCTCAAGGTGTGACACCTACCTTGGGCATGACCTTGGACATCATGTAGACGAGGACCAGCAGCGAGGCCAACAAGCCAACACTGATCCCAGCTGAGTAGTAGAAGATTTGGCTCCTGCAATGATCACAATCAATCCCAGCAGGTGTTTTATGGATACCTGTGCACAGACATCCCCATCCAGGAGCCACCAGGGAAAAAGAGGGGGCCTCACCTGCTCAGTGTGTCCCCACAGAAAAACAACAGCAAGCCCAGGAAGGAAACAAAGAACAGCTTAGGATCAAAGCCTGGGAAAAAAAAAAAGTGAATCCCAGTGGAGAGAGGCAGAGTGGGAAGCTCCCACCCTGCCCAAAGGGTCACAAGGACAGGGATGGGGCAGCATCCAGGTGGACTTCCAAGCGCCCCAAATTCCTTCCCCAGACCAAATTCCCTTCCTGAGGAAGGAACAGCTCCTTGGATCACGAGCTGCCCTGTCCTGCTGTCCCCCAGGGCCCTCTCTGCCCCACTGGGGAGGGGACCTACGTCGGAAGAGGATGACGGAGTAGTTGGTGCTGGGCTCCAGCAGCTCCACCTTGAGGCAGGTTTTGTTGCTGTAGAGATCCACGTCGATGCTGGTGTCGTTGAGCTTCCCCCGAAGGAAGGAGAACACCACATTCCACACGCTGAACTTCTCCAGCTCCTCCTCGCTGTCCACCTGGGTGACGCGGATCATCCGGTTGCTGGTGACACGGATCTGAGGGAAGTCAGGGGGGAATGGGTGGAGGGGCTGGAGCAGGGAGGATCTGCTGCCTCCTTCTCCTCCTCCTCCTCCTGCTGTCACCTGTGTTCTGGTCCAGATGTCGTTCCATTGTGGGACGCGTGTGTTGGTGTAGCAGAAGCGCTGCGATTCGTTGTGGTGGGACGTGTGGCCCTCCTGGAGCGGGATGATGGGATCCTTGCTGCCTGGGAAGCGCAGAGGGAGGGGTTCAGGCCCTGCTGCCCCCTGCTTCAGCCTTGCCCTCCCCAGGGACCCTCCTCTTAAGCATATTCCTTCTGCTGGTTTCCTTGGCAAACACTCTGGGGTTGCTTTTTGGGATAACCCCGTGCCCTGGGCTGCCGGGATCAGCACAGCCCCCATCCCTGCATCTAGCTCGACTCCTAGTTCCGAAATCCGACCTCAGGGACATAAATCCGAGGGTGTCTCCGGCACGCACTCGCCCCCCGAGGTGAAGCGGCTCCCGAATGGCACGGGAGGCCGGGTCGTACCGGGGGATCCGGACAGCGGGACACGAAATCCCGGTCCCACCGGGCCGCACCGACCCCCTGAGCGTGGAGGCCCCGGAAAGCGCTCGAGGGTTCCCTGCGGGCGCAGGGGGGCTCTCAACGGGCACCGGGCAGTTCCCCGTGGCCCAGGCCGCTGGTCCCATTCTCCCGCCATGCTGTCCCGGGAGCTGTGGCCGCCCCGCTCCCCACCATGACTCCTCCCGGTCCCCGCCCATGGACACCGCTGCCCCGCGCACCTATAGCTTCCAGGAGCAAGAAGGTTAAGAACAGCAACAGCAGCACGAGCAGTCCCGGGAGCCGCCGCCGCCCCGGAGCCGGTTTCATCCCTCCCGCCGCGGCTGCCCCAGCCACTTCCGCTTCCTCCTGGCTCGGCCGCCGAGGAGCGCCCACAGCCAATAGGAGAGGCGCTCGCGGGGCTTTGTCGTCGATTGACAGCTGATTTAACCTATCAAAAATTACTTCTGATCTTGACACCGCCCCTTGCTGCCAGCCACGGTGATTGACAGTACAGTTAACCTATCAGCAGTGCGCGTGCAGGAAGCAGCCGTGTTCCCGCCCGCGGTTACCACGGTGACCAACATGCCCAGCCAGCCAATCAACAGCCACGCCCCGCGCTGGTAACGGCTCTGACAGACACGCCCTCCGACCAATCAGAGCGCGGGCCTGACGAGCCGCGCCCTCCACCCCCTCTTGTATTCCGTATGATTGACAACCGCCTCCGCCTATCAGGGCGCGACCTCGCGTTGTTTGTGTGAATGGGTCACGCGTGGGGGGCGCGCAGGTCCCGCCCCTCCCCCGGCAGCCGAACCCGCGGGGCTCCGCCAGGGCGGGCGTGGCACGAGGGTCACCGGTGATCCACGGCGCGGAGGGGTCCCGCATCCCACGGGCCGAGGGGCGGCTTGGCTCGGCCGGGGGGCTCCGGTTCGCCCCGCTGCCGGCACCGTGCGTCCCCTCGCAGCGAGGCTCCCCCGGCCCCGGGAAGGGGGTTCCGCCCTCCGCGTGGGTCCCTCCCCGTGGGGCGGCGGCCGCCCGTGGGCGGGCAGCGGGGAGCGGGCTCGGGCGGCCCCCCCGCTCCCCCTCCGCGAGCCGTGGGCGGCGGAGCCGGGAAGCGGCGGGGCCGTAGGCGGAGGATGTGCGTCAGCCGGGGGCAGCGCCGGGGCTGGGAACGGCCCCGCCGCGCCGGACTCCTGGTCGTGGAGGGGGAGGGGGGCGTGACAGGGGCGGTGGGGAGGGGGGTGAACCGGGAGGGCTGGGGCAGGACCCCCGCCATGGGGACCGTGCCCGTGCGGGATTTCCCGGTTGCTCCCCCGGCAGCTCCGGGGATGAGCTCCGGACACCGGCACGGCTCCCCCCCGGTCAGGATCGCGCGGGGGCGGCTCTGGCCCCACGCCAGGCGCCGGCCGCGGTATAAATAGCGCCGAGCCACGCAGGGCCGGACCAGGGTGTGGGCCGTGACACCCCCCCCCGCTCCTCCCTCCCGCGAGAGCGACCCCGGTGCTGCGGGCGAGGGGCTTCAGCACCCCCCGAGCCCACCCGAGAAACCTCCGTCCGCTCCCGTTCTCGCTGCTCCGGGGCGCCGCTGGGTGCTCACCCCGAAGCCTGTCGATGGCAGCGTGTGCGTGCCGGTGACACCAAGTGCCCGCCCTTCGCAAGGGCTCCAGCACCGGGGGGACAGCCGGGACAGCGGTGCCGGTACCCGGAGCATCCCCACTCCCCGTCGGGTTGTCACCGAACGGGGGATGCCGCGAGCGCTGCCCGCTGGACCTCCGGGACGTCCGGGTCGGGGTGTGCAACACCGAGCACCTCATCCCCTTCGGAGGAGTCTGCCTCTCCCACGGACCCCCCCCCCCGCTCTCCCCGGATCTCCGTCCCCGCCGCTCCCCCGCTGCCCCGAGCCCCGATTTCCCCTGCGGGGGGAAGGGGGTGTGTGCGCGGGGGTGTCCCCTCGTCCCCCCCGGGGAGGGGGAGCTGGCGGGGCGCGGGTGTCACTCACTGTCCGGAGCCCCCTCAGAGCCGCCTCCTCCTCCTCCTCAGCGGGGCCCGGCCCGGACTGGGGCCGTGGGGGGAGGGGAGGCGGCTCCCTCAGGTGGCCACTGACAGGAGGGGGGGGCGGGGGGGGCTGCGCGCGCAGGGGGA
>VZUI01039506.1:0-62630 GCA_013401135.1 Cettia cetti
CTGCGGCGCCTCCCGGCCCTGCCCTCCGCCTCACTCCTCCCCCGCCCGCCCCGCCGCCTCCCCGGCCCTCCCTCGCGGCCGGGCCCCGGGGGCCCTGCGCTCCCCGGGGCGGTGCGGGCTGCGGCGGGGCCGAGCGCGGCGCCTCGGGCACGGGGAGCCACGGCCAGCGCCGTCCCCCCGCAGGGCAGCGCCGTGCCCCGCGCCCCTCGCACCTGCGAACAGCTGCGTGGCAGCCGGTGCCCGGCCGGGACATGCGGGAGGCGGCAGCCGGTCGGGAGCTGTTCTCCGGAGCGGTGGAGGGTAGCGGCTGCAGGTGTTCAGGACGGCTGCAGAAGTTGCTGGCGTTGTGCTCTGGCTGCAGTGTGGGAACAGGGACGTGACAGCGAGGTGCTCGTTGACTCGAGAGAGATGCGGGCGATCCTTGCTGAGTCCTCCTTACGAATGTCATGATGTTCTTGGAGCCCCAGCCCCGTAAACCATGTGATTTAAATGACGGGGATTTCTTTCTGGCTGTCTCAGATGTGACACTCAAGCATTTAGAGAAGGAGCCTTGAGTTAACTAGTAGTTAGGTCTTGTTAGCTCATACAGACTATTTTATTTGGTTACTTTCAGCAAACTTTTCCTGGTTTTTTTTGTTTTTTTTTGTTTTTTGTTTTCTTTTCAGGAACATACCGAGTGTGTTGAGGCTTGGCTCTATGGTGTTTGCATAACCATGTCAGAGAACGTGTGCAGTGCAAATGATTAGAATTGATCTCCAGTCGTGAAAGGAGAGATTGAAAGCAGTTGAATCACAAGTGATGGATGCACGGTGCAAACACTGTTTTGAACCCAGAGTCTTCTGGGTTCAGCAGGTGTCCTTTTGCCTCATGTGAAATTTGGAGGGCTGGAGACAAGTGATATTGCCTTTTAGTTGCTGTCAAGAGTCCACTTCTGCTGAGATTAGTTTCAATAAGTTTAGTCTCAAGGTCAAAGCCCAAGATCTGCCCTGTCCAGTTAGTTGATGAATATTATGCTTCTGTTAGTTACGTTGTTAACACTGCTCAACAGGAATTCAGCAGTAAAACCAAGAACTTACGCAAATCTACAAATGCTGCTGACAGCTTGACTCATCTATGGTGGCTCTTTAGTCAGTGGTCTGTTCAGAGATTGGTTGAGTGAATTCAAAGACAAAGAGGAAGGGCAGTAAATCTGTGTTTGGACAACCTTTTTCTTTTTTCTTTTGCAATAAAGATTCAGTGTTTCTCATTCCTTTGCCTTTTCTACACCTTTCTATTCCCTTCAGTTGGCACATCATTATGAATTGTGAAGTTTAATGAGTTTTGGAAGGGCCTGGGGCGTGTGGAGAGAATTATTTTATATATTAAATCAGGTTTTGTTCCCTGTTCCAATTTACAGTGCAGAAATTTCTTAACCAACTTTGGCCAGAGGCACAGTATCATTTAACTACTGAATCAACACTTTTTGTTGTTAAGAAAGGCTACCTGAAACCTGAAGGGTTTGTTCTTGGTGACTTCCACATAACAAAGAGGAAGAAGTTTCATCTTAATTTTTAAATATCTTAACTTTTTGTGCTAAGGATATGAATTACACCTTCTGTCAACATGTGAAGTGCCATAAGAGACAGAAAGGCTAGCAGCTATGTCATGGTCGCTAGAGTTAAAGGTAAATCAAAGCAAAGGGAAGTATTGGGTTTTAAATGGTAAGTGGAGAAACTGAGGAAATAGAGACACAACAACCTACCAGGGGGGTTGGACTAGATGGTCTCCAGTGGTCTCTTAGCTCCTGATTTCTGTGATACTACCTAGGTGTCTCTTAGACTACATTTGGGCCACTGATTAAAGCCAGTCAAGATATATTACTTTACAGATATGGTTTTCACATTCATATGCCTGGGTTTGCAGAACAGCTTCTTCAGTATTGTTAAAATGTTTTGCTTCTGTTGAGATGGGGGAAGGACAGACAGAGCTTCAGTTAGGGACTGATAAAGGAAATGACCATTTCCTCTCAGTGATGTTGTCACTCCAGAAGTTCATAACAGGTTTTCTACTCTCTAATTTCAGATTTTTTGCTCTTGTGATTTGACAAAAGGGAAGAGCTCTGAGACAGAAAAAGAGAGGAGAAGTTTTTCCCTCATTAGAGGTGGGACTATATGTTGCTCAGTCTCACCTTTATGTTTGATTTTTGTTCCCTGATGTGATAAGGCTCTGAACCCTCGTTTTTTCATTATAAACACTGTCATTCATCGGTCCCTCACTCCAGCAGATAGCACTGACGTTACCAACATACTGGTTCTTTGTTTGATTTTTATCATATCCTTGTAGATTATGTGAAGCCCTCTGATTCTCCCCACATAATTTAGTTTCTTCTCTTTTTTGTTTTTGCATTGGTAAATCTTTATTTTCTGTTTCTGTCATCCTGCAGAAACTCCACAAACCTGTTACACAGACATGTCCTCTGCTATTGTTTCTTCTCACTATTTCAGAGCCCTTTTTTGAGCCAACCATAATACCTGACTTCTTCACAATCTACCAGAATTGTCCTTTTCTCAGGTACCCAGCAGCCCTCTTCACTGAAAGCCCATAGTCTTTATTTCTGAGGGATCTAGCCAAGTACTACTTTGTGCCTTTGTTCTTATTCCTTGACAATGTTGGCATATAGCCTAAAAAAACCTATTCTTTTTCCTGGAATCCAGCTTGACAGAAGAGAACTGATTACTGTCACACATTGACTTGTTTCAAAGCTGTCACCAGGAGTGTATATTTCTCTCAGCTTTTAGATATGAATTGGCAACAGGAAGAGAATACTGTGGCATTTTAGTTTGCTGTCTTTTATGTGTCAGCCTAGGACACTGTTCCCATACTGGATGACAGAAGGTTATGGCCAGAGAATACAATATTTTTATGTTTTAAGGTACAGACTATTCTAGTTGTTAAGATTTTGCTGATTTCAGGTTTTATAAAAACCCAAAGTGCTGCTTTAAAATAATTAGTCAGCCCTTCTGTTGAGAAAAGAAGCAGACGAAACTGCTGCAGAAATATTTGAACTGACAGAGACTGAAACAATAGCACCAAACCAAGCTGTCTCCTAAGAAAATACATCAGTCATTCCTGCAAATCAGAGGGAGCCAAACTTACACTAGGACTTTGATTAGACTTCAGCCATTCTTTGAGATATTCCAAACCCCATCTGGACATGGTGCTGCATAAGCTGCTCTAGCTCACCCTCCTGAGCAGTGGGGCTGGACTAAGGGCTCTCAAGAGACCTCTTTCTACCCAGAAGATTCTATGCTTTGTATGATTCTGTGCTTCAGTAAATTTGAAGTTTTGTTCACTTGCAGTGAAAAACTCTCCCCAAAAACTCAGCTTATGCATGACTTGGTTTGTCTCAGGTGCTCTGCAGCTCTGTACTGACCCTGTAACTGGATAGTATTTTCAGGAATAGATCAGTGTTGTTGGGGATTGGAGAAAACAGCACTTTTCTTTCCTCTTTTTGTTTGTCCTTTAGCTGCTCTGTACAAAACTCTCCTAATTAAAAGTACAGAGGTGAAAAGCTTAGCATGTTGCAAAAGCAGGATCCAAAACCTGTCAGCATTTTGACATTTTCTGAACCTAGGCGTAATATTTCCGGAATAAATACAGTATTGTCAAATCCCGAGTACAGGGACCATATCTCTTACATAATAAAAAAAATTTGATGCAATTAGGGCAAGCAGCACCTAATTCTAGTAAGGGCCTTTGGACACTAGTGTTGATCAACAAGTATTTTAGGATGAACCTCTATTTATCCTCACCCATGTTTGCTGTGCAGTTGGCGTGTGCACACAGGTTACTGTTCTGATGGATATTCAGTTAGTCCTTTACAACTAAACTGTATCCCTTTTCCAATGACTGTTAAAGAGGTTATCCTGTAGTTACTGAAAAGTTTTTTAAATATAAGCCATCTAACATGGTTTCTATTTGTCTACTAGATGTCTGTTTACCAAAATGGATATTACAGTTGGTTGTATTACCATGTGTTTGGTTATTGTGCCTAAGCAATGACCTTGTGCAGTCAGGTTATTGATGAGATTACATAATATTCTTTGTGTTGTTGCTCAATAGATTGGTTGAGCACTGACACTGTAGAGGGACACCTCTTTTACCGAATACCAGGTGTATTTTTCTTGTAGAGTTGCATTGGCTAAATTGTTTGCATTGAAGATTAGGTTGTTATCTTCTGTATGTCAATATCTTTTGTATGTTTCAGACAAACTTTGTTGTCCAGTACTTGTTTGTTTGTTTTGTTTGTTGCTTTGATTTGATGTAGGTTTGGAGTTTTTTACAGTTACATAGTTTTGTTCTGTCAAAGTCCTGTTCCTTTTTAGATGGGTACCTGGGCTGTGACTAAAGCACCCTCAGTCAGCAAACCAGAACTGAAGAGGTTCCATAATGTATTGCAACAAATAAGTAGCATGACGTACTTTAATTTATATCAGAACAGATCTGGCTGACAAGATTCTTACTGACAGTGGCCAGGAGCTTTACAGAAAGATGGTCTGACCAAGATAGTTGTTGAATGTAGTGAAAAGAAAATGAACAGTTTGTTGCTTCACTCCAGACTGGTGACATGGCTGCCTGTTTAAAAAATGCAGCTCATAGCCATAGGATATGGGTGCAAGATGATTTATTTTTCATCTATGTACGTATCTGCAACTACAAAGAGAATTTTTTCTAACATAACCTCTTTTTTTTTGAGTTAATAGGCAAGTTTAAATATTAAACCTACTCAGTCTGTCTGCCTGTCTCTCTCTAGCTCCAAAACCTTCACTCTATTTTCAGCCATCCTGCATCCCTGGGTAAGATGAGGGAAGAGAAGGAGCTGGGAGACTCATTTAAGTTATGAAAGATAAATCAAGAATAATAAGTTGATCCCAGATTTTTGAAATTCTGAATAGTTTGTTGTCACTCTCATTCCAGTAAACTAGAGAGCTCCTATAATTGAGTGTTCCAGCTGATCTCAGCTGTATTATTCCACAGGGAAAGGAGCTGATGTTTGCAATAAGATCAAACTGAGCCACACAGTTCCTCTTAGGTCAAAAGTAATGCACTGATTTTATTCAGAGCTGGGCTAGAAGCTGATAATAATAACCAGCTGGTAGGCAATGAGCCATCATGTGTAGCATTAACTGAAATCTTTTAGGCATCTGAAGGTGATGATGCATGTAGAATAGACAGAAGGTGACACATTCCCAAACACAGTCTTTGAGTTCATCTATGCTGCCCTGGGTTTTTTGATAAAAATGAAAAAAATGCTGAGAATATATTGTACAACTGCTGTGTGCTTGCTCTTACCCCTTCCTGCTACTCTAGAGGTTGTTCAGGCTGCTGCTTACCTAAAAGGCTGTGGTGAAAAGGGTCAGCTCTGTTTTCAGAATACATTTAGAATTTTTAGATTATTCTGAATAATTAATGAAAATGGGATCAGGAATTCTGAGTCTTCCTGAAAATCATCAGCATTTTTCATTGTTAAACTATTTTTGGAAATTTTATCTAAATTCTAGCTGCCATTCTCCAGTGTAGTGTTTCCCTCAGGCTTCATATTTTTGACTGTTCTTCTGGGTGAAATTTTCAACTGCTGGGAGCAGTTAGTTTTAAAATAGGCATTTTATTTTGTATGTCCCTAGAAAAAGAGGTCAAGTCAAAAGATTTACTAAACATGTCCCATATTAGCTATCAGTAACAACCATCCAATTTTCCTTTGTGTATATGAAAGAGGTAAAAAAAGAGGCTGAAAAAGAAAATTCAAATACCAATGTAACTGATAATGCAGAATTTTTTATTTGGTAGGGTTGTCTATAGTGTTCTGTGCCTTGTAAGATTGCTATTGAAGCTTAGAAATTGCATAGATGTTATGAACATACAATTAAAATGTGAAGAACAAAAAAGCTTTTGGTAGATTTTTCATCTAAGAGTATACCAACTGCTGTGTGCTAATTTTCTGTGTGGATTATATATTCATGAAATGCAATGTGAGAAATTGCTCATGCAGTATATTTGAATAAATGACAAGGTATGCTGACAATAAAATGCAGGTGTATGAAAAGAGCAGGAGAGTTACTACCAGTAAAAAAAAAAAATCTTCAATCCTTCAATCTCATTTTAAAATCTCTGTCTGAACTTGCAAGAGAATAACAAAAAAGCTAGCAACCTTTTTACAAACCAGGACTTATTTAAGTGTGAAAACCTGACCTTTCATATTTTTCATAATTTAGGCTCCTAAATTACCATGTACAGTTGTTTAAATAGCTGCAGGAGGGGAGACCGTAAACAGATGCCTACAGTCACGTACAAAATCCAATGGAGTTAAAAGTTTCAAAATTACTATGAAATCAATTTTCATCACCATAGCAGCTAATGGTATTTCTAGAATCATAAATACCAGTTGTTAAACTGAAATGTGTATTTCCACTGTAACAGGTACGCAGGCATGAAAACCCCTCTGCACAGCTCTTTTATCATAGTTCAGACCTACTCTGTGTTCTGAGGAAATTTAAATAATGTGACCCCACCACCCATAATCCTCCATATTTTCTCAGTAAGCTTGTTAAAGTAACAGGACTTTTTTTTTTTTTTTTTTTTTTTTTTTTTTTTTTTTTTATTCATAAGACCCAGGATTGCAGCAGAGCCTAAATTTTTAAGGGCTGAAACACTTGAATTAAATTTTGTTTGTAGGGAAACGTAGGGATAAGACAGATAGATAACTAGCAATAAGGCACACTTTGGGAAGGTTTCTAGCAGGCAAAGACAATTTAATTTATAGTTTTGAACAGAAAGAGCTTATCTAGATTAGGGGAGAAGATGGGAGTGTTTACAGCTTGATGACATCCTGAAATAATTTTCTGATTTACAGGAAAAAAATTAATATTAAGATTGTATAAGTCCATGTGAAGGGAGGCATTTCCTTCCAGAAGTCTGTTTTTCATGATAGGCTTTTTGACTTCTGTCAGTGAGTTTGCACTTTAGTGTTTAAGTTATATACATTTTTTTATAGAAACAGTAATAAAAATGAAGCAAGCTACATGTACTTCTGCTATGTGTCTGACTTCTAATTCCTTAAATCACAATTAGCTGGAGTCAGAGAGATTCCTGATTTAAAAAGGTAATTGAAGATTCATCTAGGGATATATCTGAGAAATAAGTGAGTGTTTCATGTGGATATGCAGTGCAACTTCACTTGAATTGGATAAATTGCTTATGATTGGAAGAAGAATGGGTAAAATAAAAATGTTTTCCTTTTAATGAAAAATTTTGAAACATATGATTCCACGATTCCACACCCCCCCCCCCCCCCCCCCCCCCCCGCCCTCCGACTTTTTGGAGGGCTTTTAAAATACAAATTGTAATAGTTTGAGAGACATTTTGTTCATGGTGTATGTTGGGAATTTGTGGAGGACTAAATTCCAAATATTTCTGGCATGGTTAAGCACACCCTGAATGAGGAATCATGCAGTAAATATTTAATGAGTCCTAGTTTGGTGATGGTTAGGGGTTTTCTAGGTCTATCTTTATATTTTCACAGTTTTTATTTGTGGTTGCATTTAAAGCATTATAAAGGTCTTCTGTAGTGGCAGACCACAGGACTTAGGGGTTCTCAGAGTCTTAAGAAATTTGGTTTAGATAACAACTGGAGATTTACTGACAGTCAGTCACTGAAAATTACAGTGGGATCACAGGATGCTCTTGGGAGTGGCTGGGAAGCCATCAGTAAGCAATGAGTTTAGCTACACTGAATGAGTGTATTAGTTACATTGATACTGCAATATGGACTTGCTGACTTCTTTGGGTTCTTACCCGCACCAGTTTCTATATGAAACATAAAAAAAATTGAAATTAATTTTGTTTGAAGAAAAACAAATTAAAAGCAAACAAACCCCAACTATATTAGCAGAATAACAGATCACACTTCAGTGATCTCTCCCATGGGATTATCTTCTCATGCTGCCATAAATGAAGAGTTTGATTCTGAAAATGTACAGTAAACTAATGTGAATACCGTGTAGGTGTTATGATAAAAAAATGGTCCAGGTGAGTAATTCTATTAAATTTTAATTCTGGCCAAAGGATCTCTGCTAGTAAACTGTTAAATTATACAAATATATTTCTTACATTATTTTGATTATGATATTCCAGTGTGAAAATCAGGAGATGGGAATAAATGTGGCTTTTTCTGCTGTAAACACTAGTTCATATTTTTTGGTGTAGTAAAATTTTATCTGCAAGTCATATGGTTTCATAGAGAAAACTATTCTACAAAGCTCTAATGTTTACAGGTTGTTTTGCATCTGGAGTATTTTTCTGTGTATATTTTGTGTAATACTCAATTTAAATCTTGATTAACAAAATTTAATTGAAAATTAATTACTTGGCCTCATAGACTTATAACTGTAGGCTCAAAGATACAATATAAAAATAGAAACATCCTGTGAATAAAATGCATGATTAGCATAGGAGTATGGAGTGCAATGAAGATTACTTTCTCAGGTGAGTTTTGTTCTCTTTCTGGTATTTTTGTACCTCATTGATTCTCAAAATCTTTCATACAAAAGAGTAACTTCAGCATTGTAAGGTGGAGTTTGCCACCTGAGGCTGTCTAGGGTGACAAAAGCATCACCTTGACTGACTTCTTTTATGGCTCTGAGCCTAGTGAAGAACCTGGTCTTTAATACTGCTCCAGTTAGCAGGCTATCATATATCCAAAGACCACACTAGTTTGTTAAGCTGTACCCACTGGGTGTGTAGCTGAGTTAACAGCCACCTGTTTTCTGTCCATCGTCAGAAAAGTGTGAAAGGTGCCTGAATAGATCAGGTGAAAGTGAAATCAGTCTAATGGGAGGTTGGTTCCCCTGGAGCATTGTCAGGACTCACTTGTAGATGTGTGTGTGTTGATTTTTGCCTTGGACTCTCCTCACTCTATTAATTCTGTTTGCATTTGTCCAGTATCTCTGTATATTAGACTTGTCAGTGCAACAAGAACTGCTGTACTGAGCCTTCCTGTGGCTCCTGACTGCTGGAACCCCCATGTCTTCCTGCAGTGCCCATGCTGGGAAACCACACAGGGTGTGGAAGCATTTAGGTGACTGAAAATGCACTGTGCAGTCGATTACTCCATGCAGAATGTGTTTGATGTATGACAATGTTAGATATAGAGTGTGCCTGGACTCTGCACAGCACATACAGGGAATGCTGGTTCCCACTGGAAGGGTTGCATCAGGAAATCTCAGCTAAAAACGTCACAAGCCTTATTTAGCCCTCAGTTCACACAGATTATTGAGAGAACACATTAATGCAGGCCCTCCTACTTCAGGGATGACAACTGCAAGAGTTACAACCAATATTTTGCCTTTTTTTGTTTTTGAAGTGAAGTGATAATGTTAAAAATAGCAGAATTTGTCCGTTTGCTTATAGGTGAAATTTTTCTAATTGCTGAAGATAATGTGACCAATTTTTTTCACTGATTTATATGACCTAGTTATTGGTAGTCCATGTAAAGTAATTGTTGGACCTTGGAAGTTTCTCTAAAGTTATTTGAATACATTGAATTAGATTCTATACCACTGCATTTCTAAAGTGCTATGACCATAGCATCTTTGGTCCTAACTATGAAGAAAATATTAGCGATTTTACAAAATTACTGTTGCTTAGAGGTGATAAAATACATAAGAAACTTTGTTTTCAAGAGGTAATCTTTTTCTGGTTGTTGTCCAGAATGAATTTTTATTGTTAGCATAGAATGAATAAATATTGGAAAATCAACACTGTGTTTAACATCAATGACCTCCAATGGAAAATGAGTTTCTGAGGTTTAACTCATATTCATAAACTATTTATTAAGATGACTAATTGCCATTTATGTTCAAGAATCCAATTTCTTTTTTAGTGTTTTAAGAATACAGTAATGCTAATACCATTGTTAATGCTAATACTCCCCCCAGATGCAAATGTTAGAACTAGGCGAGTCTGCATTGGCAGACCCTGGTTAATGTTTTCTGTTGCTGCAGAAAGGGATCTGTCATGGTTTTGGAGAGACTAGTTTGCTCTAGTAAGAACAGATAAGATAAGGCCCACAACCGGAGAAAACCCTTGTAAATATTGTGGTGTTTTATTGCACTTTGGAGGTTTCTGTAGTGCAATAGGAATAGCTTGTTGGAGTAATGGAACTCTGAAACACTCTTGGAAGCCCCCTTCAGAAATTCTTGATAGACATTTATAATTTTTAAGTAATTGTTTGTTTGGGCTTTTTTTTAATCTCTGTGGGGCAGCCTCCTGAGCAATGTGTGAGTAACATCACAGGCTCAGGCTATACTTGCTGCACTGTGTGTCTTTAGAGAAGGCAGTGCTAATGTGAAACTGTACAGCTACTGCTTTTATGTACTTTTAGCACCTCTGCTCTCTTTGAAACAAATAGATCTGTCAGCTCATGATCGTCCCTAGAGACTCATCACCACAGAGTAGCCATGTCATTAAACTTTAATCAGGCCACAGTAATTCAGTGACAATAAAGATGTGTATAGGGATAACCGTTCAGTCTAAACAAATGCCTCTGTTCAAGGACCTACAGATAATGTGAAAATCATTATTAAGAATTTTCTTATTGCATGTAGATATTCTGAGAATGAAAGTACATAATATTAAGAAGAATGTGACAAAATGGAAAGATTTTATCATACTGATAGAGATTTTTTATATGGCTTAGATTTCATGGTGCCTGTTATTAACTTTTCAATGTTTCAAAGCTGAGCCATATTTACTTACAACTAGATAATGGCTAGTTATTTATTTTATTTTGGAACAGGAAGGGTTAGAATTTAGATTATTTAAAAAAAAAAACAAAAACAAAAACAAACAAACAAAAAAAACAAAACCCCAAAACATTAATTACTAGATATTTGTTCTTGAAATTAAAAGTATTTTGCAGAATTAACAGAAGTCAAGATCAGAAATGATAGTAGGATGAATTTGTCATTTTAAGTCTCTTAAAATAGGGCAGAGGTTTTGCTACTCTTTGGTTAGTTTGAATGTAGAATGTTGCAATGTTGCTACTTACTAAAGTTCGTAACAAGTTACTGCCTAATGAATTTGAAAATTATGACAACTTAAATTTAAAAACCACTGCAAAGTTCAGTTTGTTCAGTTTTAACATCTCAGAAGAGTTGTGTGAAGATCCTATGCAGACTCACAGAATTCACACACATATTTTGCACTGAGCATTTATCACTTGTACCTTGGGCTTTTACTGACATGCCTAATGACACTCCCTACATTTCCTGGCAGTATTTTTCAAAACCAGTCAGTGTCATCCACACTATCCATACTGAATGTCATACTGCACCAGTGGGATTTTTAGGAGTCCCACTGTCAGTTGGTAATTGATAATTCAGTAAACTTAAGAACTGCTTCATCTTTCTTCATAGATTTTTCTTTGCCATTCTGTCATATTTCCTCTCCTGATCACCTAAAAGTAATAAAAAATACTCTGCCAGATCCACTCCTTTTTGCAGAGTAAAACTGGTCTTTAATTATAACCTTCAGGATTGGAATTGCCTACTAGTTTGGAATCTGGAAAATGCTATATTCTGTGCAAGATTTTTCATAGGCACAGCAGACCTAATTTTGTTGCTCTGCCGGTTTAACATTTTTCTTCTTCATAAATTTTTACCTGTTCTCTCTTCTGACTGAATCTCCAGCACCACGAGTTCTCTGTGTATGTGTACGTGCTCTGTATCTGTACAAGAGCACAGTATATGCATGAGAAATGTAACGTTTTCCAAATTTTGAATTTATTCCTTATGTGTTCTACTGCACTCATGCCAGCAAATCCTTTTGCACTCTGCATTTCCCCAGGAAAAAGGAGTTTGGGAATTTTGGAGGTTTTTTTAAGGAGACATGTATTACCAATGTAACAAATGCAGTCTACATCTTCTTCCCTGAGTGCTCTTGAGATGGTCTCAGGAAAAACAACTGATAAAAAACAGTCTCCTTTCTCACTGACTTCTTATTGTGCTTTCAACCTATCCTCATAACAGCCACAGTCTGGGTTTGGGTGGTGCATGTTCACAGATGTGATTTTGGGCTTTTTGTGCTCAGTGACCATGTCATCTGCTGGGGATATTTTGGCCAAAGTGCAAATTCCTTGAATAGCTCTTGACATTCATTATTGTGTAGGATTTTTGAGATTTAAATTTTGATGGTATTGCAGAAAATTTTGCTCTAACACCTCAGGTCTCTGTGGCATCTGTAGTCTTTCTAAAGGCATCTGCTGCTGGGGGTGGCTGAGCAGGGACAGTGCACTGATACAGGACCTGTCCTTTCTTCTAATCTTTAGTGCCATTCATAGCTCCTGGAAAGAGCTGGCATATACAGTAGGACTGACCTTCTAGTTAACTTTTGCACCTTTTTGGCTTGCCAAAATGTTTGTACTTCACAAATGAATGGCCTATTTCACTGTGCCTTTACAGGAACCCAAATTTCAATTCACTGGTTGGAGAGGGAAATGCAGGAAGCCTGGACAGGATTGTAAGAAATGTAGTGTGAGTAGTGGTCTGAATTAAGGCTGGAAACCTCTACTGATCCCTGATCTCTCAGGTTGCATGTTCTCTCTTCTCACTGGAGTCACTGGCAATTTCTTCTTTTCCTGTCCAAGTTGCACTGTACCACCTGCTTTCAGATTCCTAAAAATAATACCCAATTTTAAGCTTTAAATTTCCTGCCAAACACACCACTCATGCAACTTTGACATCTGCCATGTCAACAGCTCAGCATATTCCTGGATGAAATTCAGACAATCTGAGCACCCACCAAGAAACTCAGACGTCCAGCAAGCAGCAGTGGAGCCCAAGTGAAAGTAGGCTCAAACTGGTATTTGGGCTTCAAGTTTCTGATTTAGGGCTCTTTTGTTAATTTTTTTAAGGATCTATTTAATCAGCCTTCGGCAAGATATTACACTGCATGTACAGACCTTGTTAAGGGCAGTCCATCCTAACAGCAGTATGTTTAAATAATTTCCTGAATGTAAGCACTGCATTTCAATTTTGGTTTTGGTAATAAAAGTGAAAATGGAATAACAGTAGAGCCATACTAAAGCAGCTTTTTCAAACTGAGCTTGTAGTTCAGTAGTTTAAGTAAAGCCTGATAATATTAGACCTACTTTGATGAGGGTTTCCCACAGCTCTCAATTACAGGTTCTTAAACCTTAGGGAAAGACAAAGCTGATGGTAATTTTATCATGACTTGCTTCTCTGAATGCCTTACTTTCTTATTTTATGCCATACTGAACTGGTATAACTTCGGTTGAGATTTATGTATGCATAAAATAAAATATCTGGAGTAGACTCAGGAGTATGCAATCACTCGCTGCTCCATGGTACACGCTCAGGTTTCTTGCCTGTCAGGCTTCCAGGCCGAAATCCCAGGCCGAAATCCCTGCAACCATTCCCCTACTCTTATATAAAGTTGAACACTGCATAATGATACCAAGCCCTGCACTTATTAGGATTATTTTCTGTTATTAAATCTTCCTTAGCATCCAGTCTTGCTTTCTACAACGATGGCAGAACTCTCTCACATTTCCCTACCACAGTTTGAGTCTAATAAGTAAATACTACCTGCTTGGATATATTGGAGAGCTTTATGGAGTGTTTGGGACAGCTATGCTACTCATACTCCATAGGCTGAATTTAAACATGTGCTGGGTAAGGAGAGGAGGGAGTGAACAAGAAGGGTAATGGGTGTAACTTCCCTTCCTTCTAACACCATTATGATTGCACATTAATATGTAGTACTCTAACTGAATGTCACACATTAGTATGTGTGTAAGATTCTGAACAAAATGCAAATATTTGAATATAAACTAGTATATATATATATAATATCTGTTATCTTGTATAGTTATCTTCAAATCCAACATTTATGCAAGGACCTTATCATCCTTGGAACTAATATTTCAGCTTGGTTGAAGTTTATTGATCTTGTTTCTCAGTGGAACATCAAAATGTCTTGTGTGTTGCCTAAACCCTTTTAAGTTTCAAAATCTTTGTCTTGAGGCGCTCTCGCTAAATATTTATGCAGAAAAGGGCTTGATCTTCATCTTTAATATGATGTTAAAGGGTGTGATATTGCAAACAACATGTTTGCTTGGGTTTTAGGGGTTTTTTCCATCTAAAGGACAACAGGGGAAAATAAAAGTCCTCCTTATATTCTAGGTGTAAGCCAATGGCTTTAGTCCATGTTACATCATGAATTGCCTGAGATATATATGTGTGTTTTAAATAATCTTATTTAGGGGAGGGGAGAATTTATTTGTTTGTTTTTAATTTATTTTGGTTTGGTTTATTTCTATTTTATTTAAGAAATCTAAAGGCAAGCACATTCTTAATTTCTGGAAAACATCAGGATATAAACATAGGGCTAAGTTTAAGTTTTATACTATGAGCACTTATTTGATTTGTTATTGGAATAAAAAGATTACTGATGCCATGGGATTTAGGGGGAACTCCTCTCCTCCTTGGCATGTATGAACAAGGTCATATGAACCTCTTACACTTGACAGAGTTCTGTTTTGTATGAAGGATGGGGTTTTGCATGATTTTCATATCTCAACTCAGTTGTCAGCATCTACAAATTGTTTTTAAGCTAAGGATTATGAAACCAGAAATAATAATAATGATAATGAGGAAAAAATAAACACGGCTTTGGAATATCAGCTATGTAGTCCTTAAATTAAAGGAAAAAAAAAATTGACAAGCTTTACAGCTTTAATGGTGTTTTGGACATAGCTAGTTTTTAACTGTCACCAGAATCTTCAAATATTCTTGTTCTTATAGAGCCATGAAGATGCTTTCCTGTCATAAAACACTTGCTAAGAAGCAAACTCTAGATAAAAAAATAAAATTATTGTGTGGGTTTATAACATGCTATAAACGCGTGTAAATTGCACCATGGATAAAAAGCTCATTTATACTAGCTGGTAATGAAGCTAGTTATACTGAAGATTGAACTCAAGCATGTTAACTTTTTTCCTAAGGTGATAATGTCTTGGGACTTGTCTGTTTATTTCTATGTTGAGATCTTAGGGCTGACTCAATGTATCACATACTTCTAATCCATTATATATAGGCAAAAGGGTTCACTGCCTCACAAAGTTAGTTACATAAAAGTTTATTGGCTGTAGCAGCCAAGTTGTTACTTCTACTGCAAATTAAAATTTGAACAAGTTGGGGTTTTTTTCATTGTTGCGATCATTCATCTGTAAATACAGTTGAGTCAGATGCGAAGATCTTTCAGAATGGTAAAACTGCAAATTCTAAACGTGTAGAAGTGTCCACAAAAATATTAAGAATGTGGTGCTTTCCAGAGGAAAAGGGAACAGCTGAGAGAAGTAGAAGGGGAGTACAAACAGATCATAATATGTGTGCGAACATCAAGATTAAGGGTAAGAAAGGTGTAGTACAAGAATCATGGTTAAATGTAGGCATATTTGTCACCAGCTTCCTATATAAATTTCCCTATTTGATGCTTTGACCTCTAAAATCACAGTGGGGAACAGAGGAGAACAGTGGATCCATGGCAATCTATACAGCTACCCAGCGAATTGGGATGTCAGGCTGGAAGGAACTTCAGAAGGCCACACAGTCATGCCACTTCCCAAGATATGTGAACTACTGCTGTTTTATAAATTTGTACCGTGGTTTTAATGCTGGTACACCATGAAATTCTACAAAATAGGTCTGGCAAAACCCGTGAAAGATAATCCCCTTTTCTGAAAGTAATGTCAATTATACTTAAGCAACTGTCAGAAGCAGTTAGTCCAACATGTTCTTAAAAATTCCCTCTGCCAGGCATATCCATAAGCACTGTAGGTAATCTACTCCTGTGCCTCAGCATTATTGCAGTGTCAGGTGCCCCTGTAGCACAGGTCACAAGCACAGAACACTCACTGAGTTCAAACAGCAGGAGACAAATAGGCTCAACTTCATTTGTCTAACTATCAGGTTCAAGATACTATCTCACTTTTGGGTTCCCAAACAGATAAATTCTGCTACATTTATACAGTGCTTTGTACTCTCAACTGTCTTGGTAGTCAGAAGAATATTTATCTTGGGATGTTTCAGCGGGAAGCACTTAAACTGAGCCTAATTGAGAGAGACTGAAAAAAATTGCAATAAGAGGACTGATATGAAAACAATTAGGAATATACTTAGATAATTATGAACCTACATAAATTCAAGGCTTTTAGAAAAGGAATTGAGTGAAATTGTCTGGAGGACTTGCTGGGTTGTGATACAAATGCTGTTATGTTTGTGAAATTTAGGTAACCATTAGCTGAAGCAGCTGTGAAAAAATGTAAGTCATGCAATTTATATTTGACCAGAGGAACACAAGGCAAAGGCTGCTGAACGATATGAAAACTGGGAGAATGCCTGCATGGAGGCTTGGATTTTGAGCATAGAAGTGCAGAATTTAGACCATTAACCCCTGTATAAATGAGCCCCTCCAGGCTTTCCAGAGTAGTTCAGCTAACACCAGCATTTTGCTGAAGGAGGGTTCCTCTATTATGCTGAAAAATGCCAACTATTTTCTACAGAGCAGCAGTGTAATGATGTCAGTAATGCTGCAAAAGCCTCTATGTGAAAGTCTCATCTTAGTCCTTGTTGCTGCTAGAGGTTATCACGACTTGCTACTTTGATGATGTTCTAGGAAAAAATATGCACTACTAGATTATCTGTTATCACTGTCACAGCCCAGCCCTCTTTGCTGCTAACATAAAATGGAATTATAAGCATCAAAGGGAAATGAAAAATCAAATCCAATTGCCTACTGAGTGACTCAATTGCATTTTCTGTTTATTAGATGTGATGACAAGATAAAATACCATCATTCCTGGGCAGTTCAAAAGCAATCACTGGCAATTTATTTGATAGTTATCTCTTTAGGCTCTGCCTTTATTTCCAATCTTCACTAGAAGAAGTATTTATCTGCCTAAATTTAGCCATTTTCCTTGGATGTCTGTGTTTGCTGGCTTGTCTTCTAGTCTGCTTAGGAGAGATGGAAATACCTTCAGAGGATTTTTGAGTAGGTGTAGAACTCTGAATCACTGTCTGGGAGAGCCCACTGAAGCCTCTTTTTCCATATTTTGTTGGGCAAGTTGCCTCCTTTATGTAACGGTTGCAAGTTGACAGTGACTAATGTGACAGTGACCCCTCTGGATGTGAGCTGAGATAAACTCCATGCCATGCTTCCCCCTTCTTCCTTGTGCTTGGGACTAGGGTGGGCATTCAAAGAGAAAAGTCAGTACAGACCAGCCTTTGGGAAGAATAAAATAAGATGATACAAAAAAGGACCCCATTAGATGTGTTCTAGAATCTAATTGAGATCTTTTTAAATCTCTGGGATTTCACGAACAGACATATTACTTGTTCTTTGTGGCTTACAGTTACTTGAGAGATAATAGCATGGAAATAGCTGGTTTTAAGTTTTAAAATTTTTAAATAAAAATCCTATATCCCAAGGCCCTGCCTCCAACAAAAAATCAAAAGCAAATATCTAGGATTGAGAATGAGAACAGGACAAACATATATATATGTGTGTGTGTATATATATATGTATGTGTGTATAAATAGATACGTATATATATATGCTTGTATCCACCATCCTCTAGTCTTTTTCCCAGCAAGTATTTTTAATATAGAAACATGTTCAAATAATATTATGTGAAGACTAACTGTATCTCTTCCACAAATTTGTCTAGTTTCTCTTTAGTAAAAAAAAAAAAAACCTTATAAAATTTCACTGTTATATACAAGGGCATCCATGGCTTTACTAGTTCTGTATGAAAAAACCCTCCTTTTTTGTTTTGAGTTTGGGTTTTGGTGGCCTCATTTGAGGCTACTTGCTTCTTGCACTCAAAGAGATGGTGAATGGGCATCTAATCTTACAATCTCTAGGACATTCACAGTTTTGAAGATCTGTTTCATTTGCCTGTTTAGTTCTCTAGATTTCAAATCTTGGACATTAATGACAAGCACTTTCTTATCTTTTAGACAAACTTGTATTCTTCTCTGTGAGTTCTGTCTAACTCTAATTTTTTGAGAGGAGACCAGAACTTTCCACAGTATTTCCTGGTGCTCCCTCACCCTTTTACCATGTCTGACATGTCCCAGGGTTCACTGACATGACATTTTTCAACGTTGCAATATTCGTTCAGATTTGGAACAGCACAGAACATATGCACAAACATGCTACTCTTCAAAAAGTTCCTATTCTAGATAATTTTATTTTAAAAACTATTAGACATGTTTCATCTTGGGAAAAACCTTGAGAATGGTTGAAACAGAAAATGGAAAATTGCAGCCGTGTGCAGAGTTTAACAAATTTCTGCGCAGTTGAATGGAGGTTGTGCACTGAATTGGTGGCACTTTGCTCACTGCTCTTACAGGGAGCTGCATGTAGGGGTGAGTTGCCAAATGTAGGTCTCCTGCTTACTCTGTTGAACTTCTTGGCTGCTGTCTTTCTTGTTCGGTGGGTCAGGAAGCTGGTGAGGCAGTTTCCATGCTCTCCCTCTTTCATGTTTCTGCAATGCAATTTGAATTTGCTACAACACGTGCTTTTTATAGGAACATGTTGATATGACCTCATGCAAATCAATGTTGAACCTGACTAGTCTTCATGCTTTTGCACATGTATGTGAAGTGTATACTGCAGTGAAATGATACACCACCTCATTTTCCTTTAGTAAAAGCCCTCTGGGCTGAAATTACAGGGCTCCTGTGCAAGCTGCAGCAGAAGAGTAAATCCTCTTAAGGGATTTCTGAAGCCAAACTGAAGACCTGCCCAAAAGATGGGTCAGTTCAACTAATCAGCTTTGTAAATGTATTAACATTTCATTTAGGAGAGATGACCTAGAATGCTCAGCTGCCTGCAGTGTCTGTAGGACTGAGAGGACCAAGCTGTAGAGCCTGTCTTTGCAGGGCCTTTGTGGTGTTGCTCCGTGCAGTCAAGCTGCCTGTTGACATCTCTGGGTGATGAGCATGAGAGACGAGCATGGTGACTTCAGCATTCAGTTATACACATGCATCTTGCTTTATGCTGTGATTAATCTGAACAAGCATTCCCCAAAGGATTTTACCCAGTGATCATCCCGCAGAGGGTCTATGTGAAAAATACTTCATACTTGACAGATGCCTAGCTGATGTTGCTAATTGTAACACAACTGCAGCACAAAGCAGGCAGCAGCTATTGTATTCACAAGACAAATTTTAGCCTAAGACTGCTACAAGCATTCTAATGGCTCTGTTGATCAGACCTTTGCTGGTGAGATAGCAGAGGGCCTGATAAAGCAAATTTTGGTGGTAATTACCTGTGTCAAACCCAAGTTCCTTGAAGTCAGAACAACCACTGTTTGAAATGAATGTGTTTGTGCAGAACTGGAACCCAAGTGATTAAAAAACTACAGGTTTCTCTCCTAATTTTATTTCACTGTCTTTCTAGACTACTGTCTGTGAATTTGAACAGTCATTTATCAGATTATAGTGGCTATACAACCTGCAGAAATGCTTGCAGAAGAGCCCTGATCCTGTTATTTAGAACATGAGGGTACCCGCCAAGGGTTAATGAAAAAGGGTTGCTTCTAAGAAGCAATGGGTGACACGCAACAGGCAAGTCCTGAGTAGCAATTCCCAGGTGCGTAAAAATGATCTGGTGCTTGCAGTGATGGTGTGGCTCAGAGAAAGCAGAAGCTACTGTTGCTAGTGTAAATAGAGATGTCAGTGAGACCGCTTGAGTGTACAGAACATTTGTTGGATTATTCTCTGTGTAACAACAAGAAAGTCCTGGATTTCTACAGCCACAACATTGTCCTTTTATTTAGGCTAATATCAAAGCCAAAGGAATTATGTAAACAATAACTAATTCTGGTCAAGAACAAAGTAGGTTTGTGTTTGGTCTTTTTGTTTGGGTGGTGGTTTGTTTTTTTGGTTTTTTGTGGGTTTTTTTGTTTGTTTGTTTTTTGGTTTTTGTTTGTTTGTTTGTTTGTTTGTTGGTTTTTTTTGGTTTTTTGGTGTTTTTTTGGTGAGGGTGAGGGGATTAAGTATCAAGTATTACATCAAGTATTACATAATCAGACATTGATATAATTACATTGACTCACTGTTTTTGATGTACTGAGTGTTCTTTCCAAATGCATTGAGAGGATCAAGGTATATTATGTAGCAAATAAAAGTTACAGTGAGAGAGGTGTAGCAAAGCGTGGCTCTGTAGAGTACACTGGTCTTGGGAGAAATAAGAAGGAAGAATGGGTTTATATTGTAGGCTGAGTCTAGTTATAGCTCATGTTAAAAATCTGCTACTTCAACATCATAAATGTTAACATCAGTCATGTTAGTTAGATACCTGGGGTGCATGTGCTTTTCCCATGGATTGTTGATGCCAGGATCTAAAAGGGATTTCAGTGCTGAAGTACCATTTCATTCTTGATTCATCATCTGTCCATGTATTATTTCAAGTAATAGGAAGCCATTTCACGTCTGCTAACATCACAGCTATACCACAGAAGATGGTTACAACTAGAAAGTTCTATTAGGGATGTTTGAACTAGCATTGTTTATATGTTGTTACTTTATATTGAAAAGTTCTATTGAGCAAGGACACAAAATATTTTTTTAAACTGGGAATGTTGGAGACTCCTACATATGTGGAGTTTTGTACATGTTCACAGTAGCAGATGAAGACATGATTATGCAAATACTTGTCTTGTCTGCTAAGTCAAACAATGCACAGATATAGACCAAGAAAAGACATCTAGTAAAACATCTGACTTCATTAAAAAAAGGCCATGTAGGGGGACAGCAAGGTTACAGACTTAGCAGTCAAAGACAAGAAAAAAAAAAAAAACCTTGAAATTTGCTTTTTTCCAATCACTCATCCTGGCTCTTGTCCCACCTGCAGGACGCTTTCTTTGCCATATCACCTGGGTGAGAGGAGCAGAAGCATTGAAACCCAGAAGTGAGACAGCATTTCTGCTTGGGTTTCTCTGCCTATTGCCTCAGCAGCCTGGGCTCTCCTGCTGGTGCCAGGAGGGTAAGCATTTCTGAACTGCATGGGAACAGCTAAGAAGCACCTTTCATAGAAATGGTGATGAGTACATTCCTGATGACAGGGAACACACATACATAGAAAGATATTTAAAAAAAAATGTTCAGGATATTGTTAACAGGAGAAAAAAAAAAAGGCCTAGTAAACCCAGTATGGAACAGATAATGTGGGAAATCTTCAGTTCCATTTGTTGGAATATGAGAAAATTCTAAAACTGCCTAATATTTCCATTATAACAGTTACACATTATAATGGTAGACACTGTAATGGTACCTGTAGGCAACATTGCTTGCTCTGATTATTTTAATTTACATGTCTCTTATGATTTAGCTCATGGGCTTTCCCAAAGTTTTTCAACTGCATGAATAGTCTCTGACTCACCTGGCTGTTTCCAGGCTGCCCTGTTTTTTCCTGTTGAATTGACTCAATTAGGGGAAATTTCTGTGACATTGCAGTTTGTTGCATAGGTCTGATCTTTGTGAGACCATTGTGCAACAGTACTACAAGTAAGGCCTTAGAATAAATTAAGTAGGTTCTTTTTAGGAATTATTTATTTACTGCTATTTACTGACTTGTTTATAATGAAGAATTTTGGTATTAGAAAATGAATATGATTATGGTTATGTCCCTTTTGGAGTGTTTAAGAACATAAATTACTCTGTACATGTGACTGTATCAAATTATTTGTTGAAACAAAGCAAAGTTTATTTGCTAACATTCTCATTACCAACAAGACAAAAATAGCCAGTATGTTATTGTTGTAGAGTCTTGTTTTGTTTGTTTTTAGTGGCAAGTTGTTGGTTTTGGCAGTTTAAACTACCCTATAAACCTTCCTTTGGGTAACTGTTAAAGTATGCTATATTTGTAACAGAAAGAGCAGTGTAAAATAACAAAACTCTTAAATTTCTGTGATAAAGTCATCTGCACTGACCAGTGGTTGATCTGTATCCATATTAGTTCTGATGGAAAGGATCTGCAATAAAATTGCCAAGTACAAATTTCAGTATTAGCTACTCCAAGGATTAAAAACCCCTGCATAAGTAAACAGTGTGTAAACAATGGCAGGTTAAGAAAAAAAAGGTTTTTTTTCTTGTTATGTTTCCCTTTAGATTGTCTTTAATGTTTACTTTTTTGTCTCAGTCATGAATATTGCAATGGTTTTTGTTTTTAGTGGAAACCAAGATTTCAATTAACGCCTCATGTCAGAACTTGACCCTTTTAGAAATAAACTAAATAGCACAAAACTTGAAGCAGAATAGAGAATAAACAATGCTGTCTTGACATTGCAGAGAAATGTTTATTAAACAGCTCCACCCGTATCATGCTTCCAGGCTTGCTTTACACTCCTGAGTTACTGGTGTTGTTTGAGACCTGGAGTTTTGAGCAGTTCAGCTGTATTTATGTTTAATTTGCATAGAATTAGAACAATCTTGCTTGTACTAAGTGACTGCAGTATGAGTTGAGGATTGCAACAACAGATGTTAAGGAAAAAAGATATTTTAGCAAAGGTCTTTTTCACCTTGTTGCCCCCAACTGAGGCTTGTCTATCTAAGTGCAGAATTCTTCTCTAAGAAATGACAATTAAAACTCAGAGCTTTATATTTAGAGAACTGGCTGTCTCCTCAGAATACCCTCATACACAGGATTTAGTTTATTATTTTGGTTGGTTTTACAGACATCCAAATCCTGTCAGGCTGAGCTCCAGTCTCTTCCAGCTTTATGGAACATTTCCAGAGGAAGTATTGAAATGGATAGATTTCATGTCTCAGTTGCTTCCATCATTACCTGGTCTCAGTGCTCAGTCATAAATTCACTTGGCACTTTTTGATATTTAGGTATTTCTTCTCTGATCCTATTCTGAATTTTTGTTCTGACTAATACTTTCATAGTTTTTGGGGGTATGTAAACTTACAGAATCAGAATCAGTGTCTGCTGCAGCTGACAGTAAGTTCCTTACAAACCTCCGGAAAAATAGCTGCATATCTCTCCAAAGCAAAGTAGTTCAGTGAATAATATGACTTTTAAGCTAAGAAGATGAGTCTGGAAGCTGAGTGAATCTCACCTGTAGTAAGCTGGATACCCAACCAACTGGGCAGTAGAGGCAGTAGGATTGAAGTTGTAGGTAGGTTTTGTTTGCTGAGGATTCCTGAAACTGCTGGAGTCTGACAGTGCTAGCACATATGTTTTTATTTGTTAATGTTACCATGGCGTCTGAGTTAACAAACATTTAAAAAATCACTCTGGAAGTGTTCAACTCTTAATTGTCCTTGTTGTGTGGTGCTTTTCAGAGTGATCAAGATCCCAGCACACATCTGGGATCATAACACCTAGAAAGTCAGAATTTCTACTGCTGTGTTAAATTCCCCTTACTTCATCCCTGGCTGTCTTAGAGCTGGGCTGTGGCAAGCAGAAGTACTCCATAGAAGCCTCTCCCAGCCCCTTAACCCCCAACATTAATGTATGTGAAACATGCATATGCTCCTTACTCCCACAGCAGTCTGATGACTGCCCTACTACGAAGTATTTCCTGACATGGATGAACTAAAAAATTGGGATTTAAAAGGGCTTTAATTAAAACTATTTGTTTCAGAGCCTCCTGCTGACTGGAGCCGTGGAGTGCTGAAGGTGAACTATACTGTAAAAGCTTTTGGATGTAATGGAAAAAAACCCCATGGTTTGCAGTCCGTGATAGGTCAGGTGTGTGTTAATGTTAAATATGGTATAAAATAAATGAATTTAAGGTACAGTGTTCTTTCTAACTGGAAATGTCTAACTGACCTATTTAGAATGTTTGAAGATGAATATGTCAGTATATTTTCTCAGCAATTTCTAGGGGGAGTGGCTATTTAAAATGCATCTTGGTCCAGTTTTCATTTAAGGTTTGGTGATAGGATTTTTTATTATTTATTTTTTAATCTCTTATTTTCACTCCAGCTAGGCCATAAAACAGAACTTAATTATTCGCATGGCCTTTCCCTCCTTGCCCACACCCTCCTCCCACAGGCCGTGCCCTCAGCAGCCTCATGGCACCACAGTGGAAGTGCAGGTCAACAGTGGTGCCAAAATTCCCTGGCACAGCCCCGAGTCTCCTTCCCTGTGGTGGGGCTGGAATGGCACATTGGCAGTCTTGTCCCATGTCCTTCAGCAAAGATCCCAAAATGGGATCCCATAATCCCAGTTCCTTGAGATAGAGGGCAAAGAATGACTGTGGCTGACCATGCTGGAAAGGGCTCCTTCATCAGACACCAGCACAGGCATCACAGAGATTGTTTATAAGTTCATGACCAAAATTAAGGTATAAAATCGGGACCCTAGCCCTCAGTTCCTCCCAAGGGCCGTGTGGGGCTTGAGCTCTGAGAGTGTTCCTTGCTGTGGGTCCGGAGGTTGTACCTCATACGTTCCAGTTTATACATTTGTTTCTGGAATATCAGTCTTTATCTTCCCCAAAAATGAATCCCTGATTGCTTTCTTTGAAACAACACTATATTTCTTTTAAAAATCCGACTTAGAATTGCCTACCCAGTTTCATGGAAACTTGTGAGGAAGCCTGCTTTCCCTGAACCACCAACAAATTCAGTGTGTGGGTGAAAGGCATTATTTAGACTCTTTTATAAAACATCAGGAGAAAAACCATGTAACATAACATTATCAGAAAAAACTTAAAATCTGTGGGATTTTATAGCAACTCAAGGAAACATGGCTGAATGTAATGACAGAGAAGGCATTAAAATGCCTTTTATTATGGAACTATTTCTTCTTTTTCTTCCTGCTTTGTTGTATAAATCTTGCAAATGGCAGTGTCCTGGCAAGGAAGCAACTGTGAGGGGCCTTGGGGCAGTGGCTGTGGCTGCAGAGCCAGCAGGAAAACATCATGGCATGCAGCTAAAGGACGTGGAGCAGTAAACTACGATCCAGGCTAAAGAACACCTGCCAAGGACTGCAGCTTGTGCAAAAATTCTCTCAGGTGATTTCAAGGGCTGGGAAGGTAGATGACTAATACTGCTATGAGGTAAAAATTCTGCTTTTCCACCGCAGAAGACCCCAGAGATTCAGGTAGATCCTGAGAGGTGTCAATACTAAGATGATGACTTACAGTGAACTTTAACCGAAAATATTGCCTTAAAGCTTAAGGGAGATTTTTATCTCTCATATTGGTCTCCTCATCAGTAAGCATATTTACTGGAAGTCTTTCGTTTGGAGGCAGAAGTTACCTGATACAGGTCATACACTGAAACATCCCTCAGGCCCAGCAGTCACCAGCCTTGGTGCCTGTGGCAAGTGTTGCTGTAAAATGTTGACTTTTTTTAAAGTTCTCTAAAATATTGTTTTTGTTAAATGTGTTGGAGTCTTATCAAAGGAAATAGTCTTAAAGACAAAATAGTTGTTATTTTGTTTGTTTTTTTAATGGTAGGTTTTGGCACAAACTTACACAATTTTACAGCCTCAAAAGAGCTCAGTAGGCAGACTTTAATTTTTTTAATGCAATTTTGTTGCTGTTGCTGCAATAGGCGAATCTATTGTGTTCCACACAGAGAGCAATGGTACATTTATCCAAAGCATGGCCTCAAGCTAGCATCTGAATCAATGTCAGTTTGGGATTTCAAACCTGACTTCTTGTTCAGTGTCTGGAACTACTTTATGAAAAGAAAAGCTTACCCATATATTCAACATTCACCTGTGAGACCCCTCAGTCCTTTATTCCTCATTATGCAGAAAACCACTCTTTAATAGACACATTTATGACTTTTTATTACTGTAAATGATATATCTGTCTCTGTGTTCAAAGTATATCTCAGCTGAAATTATCCCAGCGAGCTGCTCTAAGAATACTTACCCTTTAAACTGTCTAGATAAAACCACAATTTCTTTATTTTGATGCAGCCCACAATTTTCATGAAACAAACTGATGTAGTTTGTTTCATGAAAATTTTGTCTGGCCTCTATTTTTAGGTAGTCCCAAAAAGGTAGTCTTTTTTGGGACTACCTAAAAATAGAGGCCAGACAAAATCAAGGGAATAAAAAGCATTTTTAATTTTTTTTTTAATTGAAGGGCCTTCCGGTACATTTAGGGCAGATGAAGCCTCCCCAGGGGTTACACCCAAAAAATGGACAATGGATTTTCATACTTCTATAAGTTTGGTCCATTGCATATTGGGAGTTAACCTTTCATTTACAGCTCCAGGTAATGAAGTAATTTATCCCAAGTTTGCTCCCCCCCAACTCACTTTTGTTTACACTTCTTGGGGCCTGAGACAATGAGATGTCCTTGATTCTTAGGCCTAGAGAGGAATTCTTTTGTCAGACCAAAAAGGGAAAGCAATAGCAAACAGCCTATATGGAGTTTAGAGTTATATACTAAATAATTGCAGGATTACAAATATAGGAAAAATGTAAAAGCTAAAATCCTAAGGCATTAAACTAATTATATTCTATAATATAACCATATTCCATATATAATAATACTAATATTCCATATATAATATAAATATTTTCATACCAGTTTGTCACTTATTTTGGGACAGCATCTCAGACAATGTTTGTCTGATCATGCACTGGGTATGCATGATGATCTTCAACAGGCAAGTGAAGAAGGTCAGACACACCGAAAATTATTCATGCTCTTAAACAAGAAACTGCTTTAGCAAACCCCTAACAATGGATCAAAATGTGGGAATATACCACAAATAGAAGATTTGTCCAGAAAAACTCAACATTTTTCTTCAGAGGTTGGACATTGATGGATTGAAGAAATAGCAATAGTGATGGGCATGTGTGATTTCTAACATAAAGGAAGATTCGAATAGTCCCAATATAAAGCTCTCTAGCTTTATGCAATGCATGCTGGTAAAACTAGCATGGATTTTGAATTGGATTTTGGCATGCACTAGAAAAATGGGTTTAGCTGCTTCAAAAAGAAAAGTGGTTTTATGGGTCTAAAAGGGGTTTCATATATTCAAAGGGTAGTACTAATAGAAGAGCAGAAAAAGAGAGCTGGGGAAAAAAATCTCTTACCAACAGGCTGAAGCCATGTTCTTGGGCCATCTAGGCAGGACGGGAAGGAATCTTGGTGTAGAACTCTTCATGGCAGTCAGGCATCCCATATTTTTATTTCTTTGCTCAGATGTGGTTACCTTGGTCCTTTTGTCAGCAAGGCCCTTTGTCAGTGCCTTAAGAGCACTCTGACACTAAATGGAGGAAGTGCTTGAAAGGATTTCACAAGCAGAAGATTAATTCCATAGTGTAGCTCTCTTTTTTTGGAGTGGCAGGGTGGTGAGGCTAGGAGAATATCTTTAGTGCTTCTCCTGCAGAAGCAGATGTAAGTTCCTGAAATGGCTTGTGTGACTTGAGGAGGAGGACCTGTGTTTTACGATACTTCTCTCAGTTTTTCCATTCCAGCCTTTAACTCCAAGAATGCAGTGCAGAAGGAGGTGGCCTTAAGCGTCCCCTGGCTTCCTATGCTATCCTGCTGGGGGTTGTTTTAAGAACTGCATCAAAAGGGAAGTGATATGTTTAGCCCATAACTGCTGTGGGAGTCATCATTTAGTATCAATTGCTTCTCCATATTGAAAGTTCTACTTTTTTCCTAATTTAGTTAATTTTATTTACACAATTTCTACTTGGTTTAACTGCACTTACAGGTGCATTTTAGTAACTTTCTGTGCCTAATGACTGCAGGAGAATTTATATGGTTCTTGTTACAGCTTCAAAAAACCAAGATAATACAAGTTGATTTAAATGAAAATATTATTGCACTAGAGTTGCCTGTACAGAATTTGCTGTGACTTTTGTAATCCCTGTATTTATTTTTTCATACACCTACTTGCACATAATCTATCACCATGTTCAATGTGACCCTCAAAGGCTATAGTACTTGGATTTTTGGTTGTGAGCATGATTGTGTTTCTACTATTACTTGGAAATCAGTCTGTACATAATTTCTTTAAATTTCTTTCTGTCAGAATCAAATGTATCATTTTAAAGGAACAAGCCCACAGGGCTTTCATATTTTTTTCAGTGTGCAGCAAGTAATGAGAAATGTTTTTAATATCAAATCTCTGCACTGGTATTTTAATATTCTCAGATTTTTCTGTATGACACAATAATGTTTCTGACAGGAGTGATTACATCTTCGGCATTGGGACAGAAAGGGACAGGTTATATTTTCTGCACTATTTATCTGTTATTCCCTGCTCAAGAAGGACTTTAACATGCTCTGTAAGACCACTTAGGAACTTATACATTTACTTTTAATTTGTAAGAATTTTTAATTTGTAAGAATGTTAAAAAATTACACTTCTTCCATGAAGACATCTGACTTCAGCTGGGAATTTTTGCAGAAAATACTGCAGATACTCCTTCTGAATCTTTTTCTATAGCAGATCCAAAGGGATCCCATCTGTCATGATAAAGATTTGAGCTTTTTTATTTTGACTATTCCAAAAAAAAAGCTTGCAAAAAAAAATTAAGACAAAATGGTTGAAACAAGCATGCTTGCACCTAAAGACACTCAAATTTGGACTATAGGTTTTCACTTTTATTTTTAGAAAGTATCCAGTCCCCTGTGGATGTCTTTGGAAGGTCCCCTGTGGATGTATTTGGAAGATAGGACTCAACATCTTTTAGGTCCCGAACTATCTTCTTTCTTTTTGAGTTGTTAACCATATGCTAATGGTTATAATACTAATTCTAGACATGTATCTATCATTTTGCCAGCATCCAGTTTGCAGAATATACTTCAATTCATGCAGAAAGCTGCTTGTTGAGCTACCTAGAAACTTCGGGGTTCCTTGTGTTGTGTCTTACCACCATTGAGACAAAGAGAACTGCTGCTCTGCTCTACTTGCAAAAGGTTGTATTGAGGACTAAGACCTTATTTGAGCAGAGGAAGCCAGAAAAATGACAGAAAAGTTGCAAGAGTCGCCAGCATGCAGGAATGTAATCCAAGCTGTGGGAGAGCCTTGTCAGCAAAAGGCTGTTTTGAATTAATCACTTTCACAGGAAAACTCAGGTAGAAATGTTGCACAAGACCCATGTATATCTGGAACACTGAAATGCTTCCAACTCTCCTACAATGATCTTGCACATACGAGATATACCAAACTAATGTGTTTAATAATTATGAGACCAAGTCCACCATTTGACACTTCTAATGTTAGTAGAGAAGACTGTCTTTTATACACTGACAATGTTATTGGAGATTCCTACTGTTCTTTCCTTTTCCTGCAATATTTGAGAAATTCAGTGTAGGGCAGATGGCATGAAGGAAGTTGGAGTGTTATTTTTCTACAGAAAAGGTAGAAATATGTTCAGTATGTAGCACAACAAGCTGCTTCCCTACTAGATCATGTGCCTCCAGCCACATGAGCCTAGTGTTTCCTGTAATAAAATTCCAATCAAGTGCCCATTCTAGCCCTTAAGGACAAAGCAGTTCATATATAATTGAGGTGCTTCCTTGAATCACAAAACACTGAGCAAAACTTTTTTTTTTTTTTGATTTGCATTTTTCTTTGTCGGTCTGTTGACTCACTCATGTATTTTGTTGGCATTTTGCCTCTCTTCCATGTTGCAGGTAGGAGTGTTATAAAAGTTGCACAAAGATGGGTGTCCTGTTAACTTTGGTGGCTAGCTCTGTCACAACCTTCTTCTTAACAAAAGGAAAGCAATTGTCTTGAGTAATGCATGAAAATTGGCAGAAGTTACAGATGGCACTGTCAAATAGTGAAAGAAAAAATAATGTCCCATCTACTGTGATTTGTCTGGCAGAATTGAGGATGCTTCTGTCATTTCCCTGACATGATGCTATACTTATCCATGGCACATGGACAAGACTTGTCATTTAGATAAGAGCTGAAGTGAGCAGAGAAGGCAGAGCCACAGTAGATTTATTAGCTTGGATTGAATTCAGAAGAAAAACTGCTGTTGAGAATTTTGATATTCACTTTATGTGATTCTGCACTTGCTGTAAACTATAGCAGCTTGACCCAGTAAAGGTGTTCCTGTTTTTGAAACATACCTTTGTCTGAACTTAAAGTGCAATATCTCTCTGCATATCTTGTAAATGACTCATCTATTCTGGTGATAAATCTTATGCAAAACTATGGTATCCACCTTCCGCCATTTTTGTTTTTAAAAGCCACCAAAATAAATAGAGCAATCCAAGCAAGCTGTATTGTTACATGCACAGAGTCAGTTCCCAGCTTCTAGCCTTTTAATGTTCTACACTCTGTTCTGTACAGCAGCCATATGTCATTTGAAACAGTATGTTGCCTTTTCAGGTGTAATTTGGTTTGCAACATGTTTATTCTCAGCAGGCTTTTCTCTGTCTGTGCATGACTCTGAAACCACTTCAAGATGACTTGCACAGTGCAGTAAACTTCAATAATAATAATAAGAACAACTTAAAAAACCCCCAGCAAACAAACCTAAATCAAACAGAAAAATCCCCACCCACTTAACTGAGAGTAAAATAAAAGTTTGCCTTCTTTACATTGAATAGATCCAGAATATGTCAGTGTAGGTAAGTATTGAAAGAACTTGTGAAAAAGAAGGTTTAGTTTTGGTGAAGGAAATGGGAACAGGAAGTCACAGAGATAGGCTGTTAACAGAGGTGTGAGGATCCACCCCTCATCACTTGAATTCTGCGCAGTCCAAGCAACTTTAGGGAACTCACTAGTCCTCTGTGCCTTTTGCTGCCTCACCTCTGTGCTCTCTGTACATCCAGCCTGGTTGTTCGGATGCCCCCACAGTGAGAGGTTCTTGTGGCGCTGCTGCTCTGGTTGCAGCAGGGTGGCAGGAGCTGTGCATGTCCTGCAGGGCTCTGCCATTACAAAGCCCTTCCTCAGTACCTGTCTGACAGGAGAGGAAAGGATATGGCAATGCCCAGAAAATGGGTTGGTTTGGTGTAAAACCTGGCAGCAAGTCTTTGACATGCAGGGCTTGGTCACATGTTTGTGATCTTGGCAATGTCTGTTATGAAGTACCTTCGTGCTCTGCACCCGGGATATTGACAGGTGTTTGATTTAGAGGATAAGCTCATGAGAACTGTGTCTTCACAGGCATACTTCAGAAAATTGAAAAAAGTTACAAAGCCTTGGTTTCCCAGCCTTGAATGGCTGGGAAAAATTGGTTTGGAGAGGAAATGGTTTGGTTAGTAGTAGAATATATTGAATTGTTGCATGAAATTTCCTTCTTTCCTGTTTAAAAGTTTTCTTGGTACTGACTCAATGACAGTGTCTCTCCTAGGAGGTACTGCTTAGACACAATAATCCTGGATGTCATCTTGTAAGAACATGTATTTAAAGGGAATAAGTCACTTTGAACGAATTCTGAAGGCTCCCCTAGGTGTAGGCTGTTTATGCTGTCCTGGAGTGGTGATGGGGAAGAATTTCCTGGGTCTGAGCAGCCCTGGGCTGGTGCAGAGTCAGTGTGGTTGGGTGTTGCATCTCTTCCCTTCATAAGGGAGGAGGCAGTCAAGGCTGGCTTGCAACGACATCTTGGGAACTTTATAATGTGTGTTAGAGGATGCGGGGGGAGAAGGGCTCTGGTGTTCTTTACTGGTGTAAAGAAGCAATGAAAACCTTCTGTGCTTCCCCATTGTGTATGAATGCAGCTGTAACTGGTATTTTCCTATTTTCCAAAGAACTTGCAGACTGTCCTAACATCTTTCTTACTTTTCAATTTGTTTTTCACTTTGTAAAATACTAACTTCCAGGAGCTAAAAACTAGTATGCCTTGGTAGGTTTGGTCATAACAAAGATGGGGCCTTGGAGAAATTGTGTTGTGGGGGTGGAATTCAGTCACAATAGTTCAATATTGCGAACAATAAAGGGAGTAAATATGTAATGGGAAATAGCTTGAGAGCACACCATTACTAGGAACAAATGTAAAATTATGAGGATGTAAATCCAAAACCGGAGAAAACAAAAAGGAGGCATAAATCAAGCAACTTAGTTGCTAGATATGACACTACTCTTTTTTTTCTACTGCACTCAAAAGGACAATGAACAGAGGAAGCAGATGATGTATGACTGTATCTTTCTTTAGAGTGCTCTCTCTGGAGTCAGTGAGAAGTAAAATGTATATTAAAGGCAGAATTTGAGATAGAATTGTCAAACCTTTACTTAGAATCATTAAAACATATCACTGCAACTAGAATAAGTGTCTCAAATCAATGACCAGATTTTCGGAATAACCTCAGGTTATCAACATTTTTCCCACATAAAATCCAGTGTACCCATACAAATATTAGGATTCTAACTAAAGCTGATGGGGTAGGACAGACCACCAAATGGAAGCATGTGAAGGTTATGTTTCAGCCACATGCTTGGTAGTAATAATGACATAACTGCAATTCTTTATTGCTCTTCAGAGCTGAAGAATTAGCTAAAGAGAGGGGTGGCATCAGATCTCACTGATGTGGTCAAAGTTGTGAGTACCATCCCACAGGCAAATTTGCCAGTTCCCCTTTGTGTGTTGCGGCATCCAACAGACTGATCCTAAAAGTGGATAGTGCATGACCTCAACTGTTGTGTTGCCTAACAAAAAAGCCACTGCCTGTAAGGCTCCACTGCCAGCAAGAAACACTTCCCCCATTGGAAAACATCAACACTTTTATCTTCCTTTTTTCCCTTGGAAGACATTATTTTGTTTACCAGAATGTCATAGTATTCGAGAAAACAAACAAACAAACAAACCCCCCCCCAAAAAAAAACAAAAACAAAAACAAAACAAACCACAAAAAAAAAAAAAAAAAAATAGAACAGGAAGAACAATATTACCATGCCAGACCAAAAGTCTGTTTAGCCATCTTTAGTCTTCAAATATGGCAGTTGTGAACAGATGTAAAAGCAGGATAAGTGTAGAGTGATCCATTTCTATAGGCTGTAAAAATCTGCTGTCAGAGCACTACCCAAGTGGAAGACTGCATGAACTGTGTTTGTGTCCATCAATGGTCCATAAATTGTTCAATTCCTTTTTGAACTTGCTTTTTTTCCTGATCACCCCAGTCTTCTGTGGCAAAATGATCAATGAAGTATGTAAAAATATTTATTCTTCTATGCTTTTAAGAGTAGCACTAAATAGCATGGCTTGGGTATTCGTGGTGTTCTGAGAAACAGTTGATAATCACTTCCTATTCATCTTCTCCACATTGATAGAGATGCATGAAATGAGCATACTCCATCTTTATTGTCAGGTTTCCATTCTGAAGAGTCCTTTTCTATTCAGTCTCTATTTTTAGAAAATCATTTTGTCTCTGATCATCTTTTGTTGCCCCTTTCTGCTATGTGTGTAATGAGGTTACTAAAATTGCACTCATGACTCAGAATGTGGGCATCCAAAGGATTTATATAAAAACATAATGATGTTTCATGTTTTGTTCTGTTGTTTCCCTAACAATTTCTTATTTACATTTGGACTATTGGGCATTGAAATGATATTTTTATCAACGTAACTGTTATTTTTCATCAATATCAGAGATACTACATTACTTTTTGAGTGGGGAAATATAATTTCAAGCACATAATTTTGTACTTGCGTTTTCCATAAGGACATTTCTTCATTTATTCATGATGAATTTAATCTCCCTTTTAATTACTTGTTCAGCATTGTTAGGGCTTTCTGGAATTCATCTGGGTTTGTTATGGTCTTTATTACCATGACTAATTTATCATCAACAAGAGAATTGTTTATTCTTATAATTTGCCTTCTATACTTTAGCAAATCATCAGTCTGCCAGGGGATGTTCTTTCTTATCCAATGACAAATTATTTTTCTTAGAGGTCATTGAGAGACTTTTCTAAATTAATTTCTTTCAGAAGATCTATGATCTTCCCTGGCTGGACTATGTTAGCTTGTTTGCAACTTAATAAACTTGAAATCCTGATTTTATTGAAAAAAGAGAAAAGTTGATTTTCTTTCCATTCTGTTTTATTTTGAAAGTACTGGCCAATTTATTATTTATTTTACCTTCAACCTCTCTACCCAAGTTAAAAGCTTTTGTCTAGTTTTGTAGTTGCTTGGATCTACCTTGCCAACATTCATTTATGTCTTATGGAAGTAAGTTTCAGGGAAAGGGCTTTATAGAGTAGCAGGTAGTAGACAGGCAATTTCATTAAGAAATTCTTTTAAACTCTTGGCTGAATATTATCAGGCATGTTGTTCAGGTGGTGAGTTGGCTTTATTAATTTAATTAATTTCAATAATTAAGACTTCTCAAGACACTGCAGGTTTTAATGGATTCTTAGATTTGACCTGGTGATTCTTAGGAATGCTCTGGTGTGAGAAGGTCCCCACAGCACTTCCTGCACTGTGAACACCAGCACAGAGAGATCATTGAGCTTTATCCTATGGTTTCAGCTTCACTGAATGTTTTGCCTACCTTCAAGCAGTATCCAGAATGGATCCTGCCTTTTATGTCTTTAGCAAATATTTTCTTTAAAATCTCTGCCTGGCCTTGGTAGCTTCACGTTAAACTCTAGGGTGCTTTGTTCTGGTTTGGTTTTTTTCCAGTTGTATATTCTATTTTCTTAAGGATTTCAACTCTCTGGTCAATGAGGAATCATTCCTTTAAACTGACAGGGTAGGTTTAGATTAAATATTAGGAAGGAATTCTTTACTGTGAGGGTGGTGAGGCCCTCAACAGGTTGCTGAGACCCGTGGATGCCCCATCCCTGGTAGCATTCAAGCAAGACTGGGTCTGTCAGTCTGGTCCAGTGAAACGTGTCCCTGCCCATGGCAGGTGGGTTGGAACCTGGATGATCTTTAGAGTCCCTTCCTACCAAACCCTTCTGTGATTTTAGGCTACCCTGCTGCCTGATGTGGACTGAGAGTTTACATCAGCTGAGTGTGGAAGAAGTTCCAGTTGAAAAAGAGGCTTTGGCAGAGCTCTTTTATTTCCACACCTTATTACATCACCTTTCAGGGAAGGAATACTCTTTTGTCTCTTTCAGCAAGAGCCTTTTTTTTTTGTGCAGCCTATGATGAAGATTCACAGTTCAGTCAGTCACCAAAATACAGTTAGGGTAAAAAAAAAAAAAAAAATTACATATCACTTCAGTAAACTGATCCTTTCAAATTGGTTCAGTGTGGTTGGATTGCTCAGAAGAGAACCCCCTGAAGACAAAAATTAGGCAAATTACCTAGGCCAGTTCTGAGTGACTGAGAACTGGGAACTTTTAATTAAGTTGATATAAAACATTTATATGTAAAGTGTTCTTAATATTGGCTGCATAAATAATTCAGCTGAGAAAGAAGATGAAGATTCTTAGAGTAGTAGATTTGACAAGCCTAATTGTGCTTATGGAAGTGTAGACAGAGCTTAAAAATTATATGCTCAGAACAGGGATCCTAATGTCACCATTATCACAAGTTACTGAAATGGAAGAAGAGCAGCCTTAGCTTTTATTTGCTAATAAAATTTAGCTAGTAATAGCAGCAGCAACAAACCCAGCAGGTGCTCTGTGCCTATTAGTCAAATTTATTATATAACAACAGTATTTGATTACCAGACTGATGACTTGTGAAGTGCTTCTGTGTGTCTGTGAGCACAATCCAGAGACACTGCAAATACTTGATTGCCAGACAAATCACGTTGGCTTCTTTGCCTTTCATTCCTAATTGGATGAAGCAGTTGTGCAAATAGCTGTTTGTAGTGAAAGTCCATTTGAGAGTCCCACTGGTGGAACCAGAAAATACATTTGGTTGTCTTTTTCTTCTTATCACAGGGGTCAGACATAAATTATCTGAAATCACAGCAAACTCATGTTTATCAACAGTTCTTAAAAAAGAATCCTTTCCCTTTTTTTCCCATTTATCATATTTGTTAATATTTTCTACTGTTCATTGTGCTACTGAAATTCATGAAAAAAGTTAATCAACATCAGAAGTCTGGGGGCAAAGAGATAGTGCCTTCTGCAAAACAGTCCTGAGCATGATGCTAAAAATGTATCTGTGTAGTCTGTGTCCTAAAACAATTGTTATAAAGATTTCTGCCTTTTTTTATCTGGCATATGCAGGTTTTGGCTTCATACACATGTGGTTAATTTCCATTTGACTTTAGTGAGTGTGTGGATGGGCTTCACCTGCTAAGCATTGCTTCAAAAGGGAGCAGCCAGACATGACATTGCTGCACAGAGTTAAAGGTGGGCAAGAGGGAAGTGGGAAATTCATCCTGCAAGTCACAGCTCCTATTCTTTGCTCCTGCCCATAGAGATGGGAGAGCCACTGTGGCAGAAATGAAGCTAGGCACTGCATATTTATTTCAGACAGTTGTTCTAAAAAAGCAGAACATTTTGATTTACTTGGACTGGATTTGATAGAGGCATCAAGGGAACTATTTGGGTTTCCCCAATATGAGGAGAGGAAATGCAATTTTACCATTTTCTCACTGATGTTTGGCTGAATCTGTCTTCCTTTATTGTACTGAAATGGCTGTGGCTATTAGTATTTTATTCGTTCCCTCTCCCTGTCAGAGTTGTACTGCCCATCTGGTGCAGCCAGGAACAAAGTGCAGGGAGACAGGCTTTTAGCCCCAGGTTCATCAGTGAGGACTCAGACAGTTAAGCAGAAGCTGTTAAAGTAACACCAACGTGCTGAACCTGTATTTGTATCCTTACCTGACCTCTCTGTATGCACTTTCTGTTTTGCAACCACCTGTGTCCTCTCTTTCCTGGGGTCTTCATTACACATTCGTGGCCAGGGCAGGGTTAGCACATGGGCTGCCTTGGGGCTCACATCCTCTCACTGTGTGTGTGGGGACATCTGTGTGCAGCAGGAGGAGGACAGGAGGCCTGACCTCCTGGCTGTGAGTGACTAACTGGATCTTCCTCTCAGTTACTTCAATATGTTAAAGGAAATTTGTTGTTCAGCTTTTCAGAGCACTGACCCTGAGATGAAGGCAGCACAGAAATCATGTAAACTTTTTTAGTAAAAAATACAGTTTACTATGTTTATTGCTATCATACACAAACAACAGACTGGAAATCGTTTCACTGCAAAGTGAAATAAGAGGTGAAACATTAGAAACACTCATTACAGCCTAAAGTTTTAGGAAATGAAGTGTTGAAAAGTACAAACTACTGAAAAGAGATTTAAGTATTTGTACTTAAATATCTAAGATCTCCTCAAAGATAGTAACACATGGTAGAGAGGCTTCCTACATTGTCTTAAAAGCATCACGGTTTTTCAGAGTTCCTGAGTATGTGCATATGAAGTTACACTGCAAGTGAAGGAGGAAAGAATATTTAAGATCAATTTAATTACTTATTCATTTATCTAAATATTAATATAATAATATTTCTATTGATAATTTGATTTCCCTCTAGCAACGTATTTTCACAGCACACACTTTGCTCACAGACTGGACTGGAAGGGACAATGTGGTACTGCTGAGATTTCACTCTGGTGAAGACCAGCTTCTGTGCAGCACAGTGTGCTGTTTGCAGACAGTTCAGCTTTTAAATAAAAATTAAATATGGTGGTTGAGAAATTGTGCTTTGAATGTAAAATGCACTGAAATAGTGTTAAAGTTTTTATTATACTGAAAAGAGAGCTCCTTTTGTGTCCTGCCTACTGCTGGACTCTTTAGTAACCTGGATGCTGTGGGTTGAGTCTGTGTGGGCAGGGTTTATTTGATGTGCAGAAAACACTGCATTTCTTGTTGAGAATCCTACTGAACCCACATTGCTCATATGCAGCAGGTGTCCTGGCAGGGCAGGCGTGCCTGTGTGTTGCTTTGATACACATGACTGTCTGCAGTTATTTGTTTTATTTCTTGTTTGTTTTGTTCACATGTTTTTCATATGGATGATTATATTTTCAAGAGTGGAATCATTCTTGAAGCCTTGTCTTTTCTTTCTCCTGTAGCTGCCTGTGAGAAGAATACTTCAGTTGTAAATGGAAAGAATGTGATATGAAATTCATCAAGAGATGATAAACATAAGCTTGATAATATAATTAAATGTGCTTCTGCAATAGACATTATTTTCTGTTTAAGTGCAGTTCAGCTCTGAACGCTTAAGCAGTGACCTCATTAGTGGTGCTGGTAGAGACTGCAGTAGGACTAGCAGCAAGTCCTCCAACAGGGAAAATTAAAACAAGTTTCACATCCAAGTAATTGAAACCTCTGCAAGCCGAGAGTTCTAGAAAATTTCTTCTCAGCTTCATTCTTTCAAAAACTTGAAATTATATTTTTTTGCTCCTCTAGTGATTTCCATTTGGAAAATTTTTATCTTTTATTCCTTAGATTTTTAATGGAAGTTGAAGTTGCAGAATATTTTTTGGTTTTGAACAAGCTGGGTTTATGCTTTATCTGTGACTAATCAGGAATTATTGGGAAATAAGATATAGAGCTCTTTTGTGCATGGATTATTACTTAACTGCTGTTTTCTTTGCCATTTTGATAAGGGAGTTCATGGGAATTATTCTGCAGATTACATTGTTAAAAATGTTTGTGCTAAAGAATTAACTCTTTAAGAGTTGGTTTATGAATAAATATTAGCAAGTAACTTGCCAAATTTATATAAAATAATTGTAATTATTTTAAAAGGTTCCCAAAACAAATTATATCTTATAACAGTGCAGATTGGCTGCAAAGTAAAATTGGATAACAGTGAACATGCTTCTAAAACGCATACATTAACAGACATGACTAAACTCTTATTTTTATAGGGTAGTAACTCCACACAGGTCTTCTTGAGGCAAGAGGCTATCTGACACGTACAGGAAGTGAAGGCAGAGCTAAACCAGAAATTTTATGTTAGGAGATATATGAAGGATGGAATGGGTGAAAAAAGTGAAAATGGTTTGTAAATTATAGGTTGTCTTTTCTGTCATCTGACCTTTTCTGTTGGTAATTCTTCTGCAGAGAGAGTTCTCCACTATTAAAGACAAGTCCACCATGGGAAGAAAGGCCTTGAAAGGAGCCTCTGCCAGCTTTTGGTATATTTCTTCCCAGTATGTTTCTCAATTCCTTCAGCTTTTGAATGAACAGTCACATTAGGCCATTGATCAAAATGTGTGCCAACACTGACCAAAAGGAGAGATATGGGTAGGTTACTATTAATTTATAATGTTAATTTAGGAACTTAATTTTTCTTTGTACCTCCAATATCTCTGAAATACGTATTGTCTATAAAATCCCATGTAAACAAATCTTTGAAACTTAGGAGGCCCTGTTCCTTCTGGTAGGTACTGCCCCAGCCCTTTGTGGGCCAGGTGCCTAGCAAACTCAGCAATGCCAGTGAAGAAATTCTGACTTTTTTCACTGCCAGCATTGTCTTAGTTGCTTTAAAGTATTTGAGTCCTGTTGTTCAACAGTGGTACACAGGCTCTGTGACGTGGATGAGGGGAAGAAAAAAGCCAGCATCACAAACTGCTCTAAAGTAATTTAGCAAAAGAGGAAATGAAGAAAGTCCTGCTCTGGGATGAGTATACTGACACTTAAAAACTTCTGTCCTTGCATTAAAAATGATAAAATAGCAAAATATATACTTCAACTACCTTGATGGTCTAGAGGACCTGGAATTTGCTTATCTGTTTGTTGCTTAATGCTTGTAAAGCAGTGGGGTCCTGTGTTTTAGCTGAAGAAAATATTTAGATTTCCTTTTCACTTCCAACAAGTGAATAGTTTAGCTGAGGTGTGGCTTTAAACCTGAATATGCAGATATACCATGCTGACATCTTTAGTCTTCCTCTAAAGACTAAAGATGTCAGCATGGTATTTCTGCATGTTCAAAAATACCATAGGTATTTCTTCAAAGTTCATTGGGACTTATGCCAGGAGATGGGATTAATTCAATTGCAGAGGCTCTGGTCAAACCCCTTGGGACAAGCCAAGTTGAGGAATGAGTGGTTTTTCTGCAAGTTGTTCTGCAAACCACAGCAATGCTGCAAGCAGGCCTGGACCACAAAGCTGTTTTGGGGTAAAATACTGCACTGAGGAACAAGAGCCTGGGGGCTTCTGCATGAGAGATCATGACTGCTTTACCTTGACAGAGTTGAGTCAGGTTTGAAAACACTTGGACGTTTCCAAGTGCCTCAAACCTGGCTCAACTCAGCCAAGGTAAAGCAATCATGATCTCATATAGGAAGATCATGACTGTGGCTGTGGAGAACAGATAGTAAGAGGTGGAGGGAAGAAGTTTGGAAGTAGATGATTGCCCTCCATTCTTACCTGCAGCAAGGTTGTAGGTTTTTCTTACCAATCCTTTTTCAGTTTTTCCTGGGCATCTTGTAAGGTGTGAAGGAAAATGTGCACAGCAAATAAACACTGGGAATGAATCTGTGGTGCTGGCATAATTAATTTTCGTATGTTGCATTGCCTAAGCTGTAAACAACAGCACAAGCAGCTGGTAAATCATTTCGTTTTTCTTGCACATAAGAAAGGTGGAGATAGCAATTTTCCTGACTTGATTTATTTGTTCCTCCTTCTTCACTGTACTTAAGTGGTGTTAAAGGGTTTCTGCAGGTCAGGTATGGTTCTATGGATTTTTCACACTATCCCCTAAGTAAATACAAGTTCATAGAAACAGATATTTTGGTATCAATGGGACTGTTTTGGCAAAGCTTCTATCAAAAGGATCTTTTAAATTCTAGCATGTAGCTCCTACCCATTCATCCCTCTTCCCCATTCCCTAATAGTCTATTTTGTTCTATATTTATAGTTTTTACCTGGTACTTGGAATTCAAGAGCATTTTCTGTACCGTATCTGAGTGCTAAAGTTTGAGTGCTGTGGAGGAGCCTTTTGTTTTGGTGCAAATGAAAAACAAATGCCAAAAGTTTGCTAAGTAGATGTCTGGTTTTACAGGAAATTTTAGTTAGGACAACTGCAGGAGAAACTGTCCTACTAATTTGAGAGACTCTCACTCATCCTTTCATCTTATTACATTGTCAGAATCTGTAGGTGGAAGGGCTGATATTCTGCAAGATGTGGCAGACTCGAGCTGTTAGGAGAAATCTGCTGTAATTGGGTGTATCAATGGCAAGGTCAGTGCTGGTTGTAAGATAGTGTTTCTATTGTAACTGTTTTCTTCAGCCTTTCCCTTTCCCTGAAATGAAACCTAAGTACCTTTGGCTTCTTTCTGTATGTGTGTATTTTTGTATAGAGCTTATTTGTGGAAAAACATGCCTACAGTTTTAATGCTTCAGCTCTACCCACTTCTCTTCCCTTACAATGCTGTGAAGCAGAACTGCCCTCCTGCAGCGTTCTGTCACATTCAGTTACAATGCCTCACTACAGACCCCAAAATGGAATGGCAAATTCACATCTACATTTGTAAAAGAGCATCTCTGCATCACTTCTAATTCCAGTGCTGCTTGATCCTGCTCTCCTGGTACCCTGAATTGGGAGGGATGTTTGGAAGCTCTGTACTTCACAGTTCTTGATGTAAGAGTCTGTGCCAGCAGGCTGGCAAGGAAAAAGCTAGGGCATCTGAGATTTCATGGCCTAAGTCTGAATTCAAAGCCTATTAATGATTTGTTACAGATAATTAAAATCCCCATCTTTAAGTTGTATTTATATAGTGTCACACTCAATTTATTCTTCCTCAGTAATGTATTTTTATCTATGAAGAATTCTGTTAACTAACAGATGTGAAAACCATATGTGCCCTTTGAAATTTTTTTAATATGTTGCTAACAGGTATGTTTGTTTGCTTACATCATATTTCTTACACTGCTTGTGTGGTTTGAGCTTAGAAAATATTTTGGGATACTGTTAGTCTTGTAGCAGTGTACAGGAGGATCATGGAAGAATGTTTGACATCCAATGGGGCTCTGTGTTGTTTGAAAAGTCACGGAGAGAAAATATTGAGAAGAAATCATAGAAGGGCATAATATAGGCAGTATTGCATTTTCACTATGATGTTAGATTAGATTCTAATATATATACAAGTAAACTATGTTCAAGGCCACATATTGTGAAAGATCTGGAACTGTGAAAGACCTGGAAAATGAAGTCTAATCTTTCATCTTCACCTGTGACTTTCTGAAAACCACCTCAGTTAATCACTTCTAAAACTATTTTCCTTACTCTTCCAAGCTGCAGTGGAAGACAAATGGGCATCTGCTTTGCATTTCAGTATTCTCACTCTTACATTAGTACTGTGCTAAATTCTCCCTTTTCACAGGTTCAGTTTCACAATTTTTTTTCTTTTTAGTTCCTTTCCTGATCCATGTCACAGAATATTATCCTTGCCAATGAAAATAGCATTGAAAAACCATAAAATACCCAGCCAGTTATGGTGGGAAAGTAAAAAAACAAAAAAAACACCAATTCTAACAAGAAGTATGCCTTAGTAGTGCTCATTCAAAAGATATTAAATTATTGATATATTTGGATATTCTGTGTGAAAGTACATAAAGGAATTCAATGCTTGTATTTATAAAACTGTTAAGTTTAAGGACATAAACTCAAAATGGAGATGCCACAGGAGATGGAAAGTTATAAGGAAAGCTACTATACAAATACTTGTATCAGTCCCACCAGCTGTCTTTACTTTTGGATCAATTTATGAAGTAACTTATCCCCTTCAGTTAAGAATAAATAAATCATTAAGCAAACTAAGAATCTTACTAAAAAACCCCCAAACAACCCGGAATAAAATAAACCAACCCCCCAAAAACACCCTCCAAAAACTGAATTAAAAAATTAAACAAAATTTAACTTAAGTTGAAATAAGTTGTGTGGCCATATTAAATAGCTGCAATATTTTGGTTTACTTTGACAGGTTTATACCAACCTCTCTACCTGCGATTCCATATGTTTGACTTTTCTGCATGAAGCATACTGACTTCTGTGGGAACAATACAAATTATATGAAAGGTATATCAAGCACCAAGGCCTTGTAGTTTAGCAAATCACTCCTAAACCTCTTCCTTAATAATTCCACCCTGCCCCCTTGTTGGGAGGTGTATTTATTTTTCTTTTGTTTTCCTCTTTAACAGAGAAAATATATTGTATCATCGTGACAACCTCTGGGTTGGGGTTGATTTCCATTGCTAGCAATTTGTTAACAGGTAGTCTTCTCCCTTTTCTGATTTTTTTTTTTTTTTTGTATTTATGAAGATGAATGTTGAATTCCATTTGAAAATTAATGTCTTCAAACTGTGTTTCTATGTTCAAGCTCTCATCTGTGTTATTTGGGGGAGCATATTATTCATAGACAGTGGTACCCTATACCTTTTACACCAATATGAGCCTCCCTGACCTCAAAAGCAGCAAGTCATTTCTTCCAAACAAAATAAGGTTCAGAAATATGCCTAAAGGTGAAATCCCATAAATAATAAACTATTTGCTTCTGTCCTTTTGCCAACAAAACATATAAAATGCCCTTTCTTTTGACTTTATAAAGTCAAGTTATTACAATTCTGTTTGTGCTCTCTTGTTTCCATGGAAACAGTCAGTCTAATTTTAGGGAATACTCTTCATTCCTACCATTCAATTAAGTGTGACATAAATTTATGTAGTACCACTGGTGTCTCTTGCACTGTCATCAAGAAAACTCAAAATGCAGTTGGAGACAGTGTACACATCAGATAGGAGAATGCAAGTGAAAGTTTCCCAAAAGAAAAAAACCCCAAACCCCTCCCCAAAAAAAAAAAAAAAAGGAAAAAAAAGAAAAACAAAACAACAAAACTGAAAAAAAACCCCAAAAAACCAACCACCACAGAAATCTAAACTGTGTGAGCTTTGTGATGTACCTCTGTGTTAGATTAAATGTACAGTCACTGGATTTGTCTGAAATAATATTAAAGGAAGAAAGAGGCTAGCAAGAATTGGATTATATTTAACTCAGGTATGTAGCAGACCTCCTCTTTCTGGATATTTAAATTTTAGAATAATTAAAATATGCATTGTCACATGCACATGTACAAATGAAGTAGAAAAGCAAATTAGGAGAGAGGTGGGCAGACAGTGCTGTTCAGTTTCTAACTGGATAACTTCATCTGTGTTTATAATAAAGATGAAGCTACCTAATAATGTAACTGATGAAATGTCACCTATAAAGGCCATGGTGCCTGTATTAAATCAATAGGGCTAGTGTGTTGCATACAACACACTAAGGAGTAAAAATGAGGTGAAATTTCATGTCTCAGCTGTCAGCAGAGTATCAGCAATTGAACAGAATCATCTAACCCATGGTAACACCCGGGAGCAAGACCTTTGCTTCTACTCACACTGGAATTGGTATTATCAGAGCACTAGGAACTCTCAGGAAAATTGTGCTTCCAAAGATTAGGGAGACATGAGAGAGGTTTAAGGATTACAGCTTTAAGAATGGCTGTGTCTCATGATTTAAGCCAAACAATAGTTCTAGAAATGTATCTGTGCTTTAGCACAACGAATGATATCCAGGACATTGCACTAGGAAGTACATAGAATGTGTCTAAAGTTCTTAGCATTGAGATGTATTGAGAGCAAAATAATCTGTATTGATAATATAAAAGGAACAGATGTCATCTGCACAAAATTTTATTCAAGGAGATTTAGTGCCATAGAGTAACTTTATTTAGTGCCATAAAGAGCCAGTTATTGATTCTGATAATTGTAGGAGGCCTAAAGAAATTAGTAGGTGGATAGTGCTTATTGGTTTTGGTTCATGGCTGAGCTTTCAAAGCTCTCAGAACCCTGAGTGTACTTACTTAGGGTGACTTATCTCAGGCAGTAAATAAATGTTCATCTCTAGCATTTCATGCCTGTGTCAATCATATGAACTAAGCTCCATCAATTGTTTCTCTAACAACAATAAACTATTGCAGAAATAAAATCACAGACAATGGATTGTTAATTGTTACTTTCTTAACCTAATAACATTATTGTGGAGCGAGCAATGTTTGTCTTCTCTCTTGTTCTCTTATTTTTAGTTATATTATGACCTAAGAGGAATTTTAATGAATTGAATGTGTGTGTTTGTGTTTTCTTTTTGGTTTTGGTCTTGAAATGTTATACTGCATCTATAAATATAAATGAGAAACCTGTAATATAGAAAGTAGCATCATAGAACATGCAGATGAAAAAGGATCTTCACAGAAAAAAATAATGCTGTTTTATTTAAATTTGCTAATAAGGAATCTGAGAACTTTCACAATATACTTTGGAGAGTTAACAAAGATCCCAAAACACATGTAACAAATTATTCTTTTCCTTGAATTGATGTGAACAAAGTAGCTCATTTAGATTTACATTCAATAAACTGGGTAGCTTCAAAATATTTTATCTAGAGATTAATTTGCTGTTACTATTAAAGACATTAAAACATTAAATTTCCCATTTGTAGAAGTAACTGAAGCACTCAAAGAAGAGTAGTTCACATTTAACAGGAGTCTGGCGTGTCTTAAATATTTAATCATGTTTTTATGAAATGTGGCAAAATATTTTGAGAGCAACGTGACTCAAAGTAATTAGGCATCCTATAGCCAGCTTAGAGATTCCTCTGGTTTGCAGAGACATGAAGTAGCATGTGTCAAGACCATTGTACTGTCTTCACTTCTTTGTAAGGTCATCTCTTTGACATTTCTTCTAGAACTCCCATGTAACTGCTTTTTAAAATTAATTTTTTGCCGTTGTTCTGTTTCTAGTTGTGTATGTCTGGTGGCACTGAATCTCTTCCTCCTTTCTGCTCGTGCTCCAGCAAGCACAATTTTTCTCTTCATGTCAGGAGACCTGTTGCGGTGCTTTAATTTGTGATTTGTGAAATACATCTTGTTAGAAACAGAAAAAGCTACCCCCAGAAGAGTACAGTTGGTGACAGTGCAAGCAAGACAAAGGAATTGGCAGCAGAACAACACACTGCTGGGAAAGCATCTGTGCTGTGCTTTCAAAAGTAGTGTGGGGGGAGAAGCAAGAACAGTGTGAGAGGTAGAAACTGTAGCTCCTGGCTTATACCTCATACAAGGTCAAAATAAAAAAAATTAAAACACTATTAATAGATTCAATTCATTTACTCGGTTTTATTATTTTTCCTATTTTGACAGGGTTAGGAGGAACTGATTCTTTCCGAGGGCTCTCAGAGATGTACTCAGGCTCAGGTGCTCATTGAAGTCTTTAGACCACCTGCTAAAAAGCCTTGCTTGTGTCCTGTCCTGACCCACCTTGCGCTGCCTTCTGTTGCTCTTCTGACCAGCCATACCCTTCTCTGAAGTGTATATATAACTCTCAGCAAGACATAGCTGGATGTTTGATCTATTCTGGTGCCTTCATTCCTTTTGATGCTTCCTGACAACATTAATGGAAGCTGCTTCCTGTAAATAGATGTGTTAGCTGAAAGAGGCAGGGCTGCTTGCTTTTTGTCTAAAACTTCTATGTGTGTGGTGGGTTACACTGGAAGAGGGCTCACATGGCTTTGAGAGCTCTTGGCTCTTCTCAAAGGGCACTGTGTCAGATGGAGCTCAGGAGAGAGCCTTGGTCTCTGTGATGGCACAGCACACTCAAAGAAAAGCTTCCTGAGTATCACAAATACTTATGAAAAGTCCAACGTGACATTTGTGCTGACAGCTTTACAAGTGAAAGGCAGGAGTGGAAACCATTATGGAAACCAGAATATAGCCCTGTGGCTTTTGGCTGTCATACAGAAGTGTCCTACAGAGAGACTATTTCACAGCCTCCACCTACCCTCCTCAGCCTGGTACTTTCTTCAAAAGATGCCAAAAATACTCAACCCAACCACTCTCCCAGTCCCCACAAATTTAGGTGTAACCAAGCTGTAAATATTATTTTTCAGAGAAGAAAAATTGGTGAATCCTGGTGATAATTTAAGTTTGTAGGCTTTTCTTGGCTTTACTCAACACGAAACTGGTGTATGGTCAGAGCTGAATCTAGAATATTTCCCTCATATAAAAAAAGGGAAAACAGCCTTTTAATTTAATTTAAACCCCCCAAAATCCTTCTGTTGTCTAAGTTGACAAAAGCCCAATTTGCTGCATGTTCTTATAGCTAACAATAACAGATTGAGAGCAAAATTAAAAGCCCAAGGATACATCATAAAGAATTTTTTTTTTGTATTTGCTTAACGAAAGTCCATGGTTAAATACAGTTACCTGTCATTTATGTATAAAATGCTGGACCATTTTACTATATTTTTCTTGGTAAGTTGTGCTGCAGCTTTTGACATATTTTTAAGGTTTCCAGATGAATAATACAATCAGTTTTACAAAAAGAAACGTTGTGCATCAAGCTCAAAAAGCATGAAATGAAATAGTAGTAGACTAGACAAGAATGCCTGGCATCAAGTGTTGTTATCATTCTCTTAAGGGCACAGCTCACGGTCGCTCTTTCCTGGCTTACAGAGCTAAGAGTATTTCTGTGTTAAGCTGGAGAAGTTTCTTAGCAAATGCTGTTAAGGATCAGAGAAACCGTTTGCAGAACAAGGATCTTACCGTATTTGCAATATCATCCTGGCAATTTTTTTGTTGCCATCAAAGAAAAAGCCAGTAGTTCCTCCAAAACTCACTGTCACTAAGCACTCATCACAGGGAGTTCAGGGAGCTCATGGGCTGATACTGGGATGGTGCAGCTCCCCCACAAGGCTCCCAGCCTTGGTGCCAAAGAGGATGTAAATATCTCCAACTGTGACATTTTATGCTGAAGGACTGCAGCTCAGCAGACATCAGTCTGATTCTGCTGCAGGGGTTGAAAAGATGTGTGTTTGTGATACATATTTTGAGGTAATTTTGTTATACCTGTACATGGGCTGGTATTTGGAAACATTAAGTGTTGTTGTCTGTGCTGACCTTGTCCTGTACATACTAAGATAAATAATACAATGCAAGATGTCATCATGATTTGAAAGGCTCTTCTTTAAATATCAAGTGCAGTTGGGTGCTTTCTTCCAAGCTATCAAACATCTACGAAACCAAAAGGATTTTAATATGTGTATTTCTTGTCTTTGTAAGTAAACAAACACATACTTTTAAATTATGCTTCAGTAGTGTTATGATTGTGTAGCAAATTAATAGTGTGGCATGTGATAAACAAAGACAGTCATGGTAACTGTGGTGTCCCTTACAGCTAATTTCCCAGCAAGATTTGTTTTCAGCTGCAAGGTTGGCATTCAGCTTTCATCACAGTTGTCCTGATGCTACAGGGATGTTTTGCATACGTTGTATGAGAGCTGACATGTAGGAAAGCCAGCTTCTACTTTGCCTTTCAGCAATCTTTTTATTCTGTGGTTGAAACAGATGCAGTTTTAGTCCTTTTTATCTGTTCATTGCAAAGTGACAGTGCATATTATGTAGGTGAAAGGAAGAACAAAGTCTTTATTTATTTAGCTTTCCTGCATGTCTGTGGTTGTTTTTTTTAAACTCCAAAAAGACTACTGAAAAGGCTACTGATTTTGGCAGTCTTTATCATTTAAAGTATTTTTAAAGCAGGCTCTCCAGTTCCCTGGATTAAATCAAATAGATTTATTTGAAAATGTATGTGGCAATGAAATGATTCTGTGATCCTCTTGTGTATTGGAGTGAATAGTACATGATCTGTATTTACTATAGAGGCAGGAATTATGCACACATTTAGCTAATACCTGTCTCTGATATAAACCTCTAGTGATTAATTGGTACAGCTTTTTGTTTGTTTGTTTTTACTTTACCTGTAAATCTTGATTTCATATTGCTCACTTAAATGGTACAGGTAATTTCTGGCATATGATCTTTTCCATGGCGAGGTGAGTTGGTTTCCAAGCTATTGGACAATTTCATGTGAAGTCTAATTTTTGCTTTTCAGAGCAGAGAAACTATTTCATATACACTTTTTCTTCTGGAAAGACTAGCTTATGTAAGAAATATCCTTCTCACTGGATAGATCTTAGTGAATAGAGTCAGACAATGCAAAATGCTGTCCCTGGCTGACTAGCCAGCCATACATCTTAAGAAAAGGTTCTTCTACAGTCCTCAGAAATGTACTTCACTTCAAAAACAACACATCAAATTGAGCCAGAAAGAAGCCCAAATATTTTTAGGGTTTATTTTTACATGAAATATTGGAAAACTCTAAGAGTGTGGATCTAGTTATTAAATAAATTATTTGCAAAAAGATTCAATAAATTGTTTATTGAAGGAAATAGGAATAGGTTTGGGTTTTTTCCTATTGCAGTCTTCATATACTGAAGTTTTTTCCTATTGCAGTCTTCATGTACTGAGTCTGCTCCTCCATATCAACACAGCTATTCTGCTCTGTGTTGAGGCTTCCACAGTTTGCACATGGAGGCCCTTCTGACTGCTGAGAAATTGGTAGAAAAACTTTTGGAAAACTCCTCTCATTACTGGGTGCTTGTTCCATTAACAGTAGAAGCAAAGAGAAAAGTTCCTCAGTTAATGGTTTAGCATACTGCTAATGATTCTAAATTAGGAGGCTAATGACTCCAAATTAGGAGGCTTTTTCAATTCTTTTGTTGAAAGTCAATTTTGGCAGTTTTTTACTAAAGAAAGAGTATTGGTTCTGTTAAAGTACATTTTTAGGTTATAGACTATGCTGCATTAAAAAGCGTCCCATGGAAAGACTATTATATTTCATCTCAGAATTTGTCTCTTTACTTTGATGCTACAGCTAAAAAGCTTGCTCCTTTTTGAATGAAAAGCCTATATAAAGTTGAAAAGCAAATCTCTCAGTTGCCTGGAATCCCTACTCTTTTAAGGGTTCTGTGCTTTGGTGGTTTTTTGTTTGTGGGTTGTTGGGGGGTTTTGTGGTGGTGGTGGTTTCTTTTGAGGTTTTGTTTTCATTATCCCTCTCCCAGTCATATGGACAAGAATAAAACTCAGGTTCATTGATGTTGCCGTCATGGAAAATAAATTAGTCTTTCAGAATGAAACATGCCATGAAGCAAAAGGGGTAAATTTTCTTTTTACCAGATTCCCTTTCCAAAATAATTTGTTTGAAAACCACTTCTTTTCAGGGAAGTATCTGTGATGTTTTCCTAAAGAACACAGAACTGTGATATCTATAGGAAAGTGCTATGTAACTGCAGAGATAGTCTACAAAAATAACAACTAAATTAAGACTTCATAGAATATGAAAGGTTGGGACCAGCAGAGGAGTTTTTTGTTTCTGGTTACAAGATTTTTGCATGTATGTGTTTGAGAGAAAAAAATTATTGGGTTTTAAACATGCATTTATATTTCTGTTTGGTTATGATTGAAAAGCAGGATAACACTTGCCTAGAATCCTATATACTTCTTTGAATGAGTGTTAAACTGCTTTTTGCAAATCATGACATTTATTAATTTCTATTTGTATAGCTACAAACTGAAATACATAAAAACAATTTTTTTTCTGTTCATGTATTCCTTTTGATTCAACACAACATACAGGCATGGTTACATAGCTAAAAATCCCCAAAACAAAACAAAAAAACCCCTTTACTTGCTACAATGCCAGTACAATTTTGTCTGGTGCAAGATGAATTTACAATTTCCAATTGCTAGCATGTTAAGACACGGAAATCCCAAATTGCAGATTTTGTATTTATATTATATAAGAATACTTCACATTCTCTACAACAGACTTGAGATGGGAATACTTTAATTTTAGAATACTATGTTGTAAATAACTCTTCTCCAAAGGGTCAAGTCCACAAAAAGAGGAAGAAAGCTGCATTCCTATTTTTTTTTGATGGAAGTGGGGAAAATGATGTAGCACTGACTCTACAAATTTATAGAGAAGCAAAAGCAGAAAGACACATTAATACAATTTCTGAAAGCTTGAGAAAAGCCAAATGGAATTTTTAACTATTTTTTGTTGCGTCAAATGTCCTAAGCCATCCCAGTTGACCTAGAAAGAGAAATGTGTGGGCTTGTCACCGGCTGGTAATAAATAAAGAAGAAATGAGAGAAGAATCTTTACTGCGTGTCTGTGTGTGTGTGTGAAGCGAATCCTGCTGTTCGTCTTTTCACCAGGCCATAGGATGCCATTAGCATCCTTCTCATCAGCCAGTAGATTTTGAAGGTAAAGAAAAGATTTTATTCTTTTCTCTCAAAAACATGGTTGAGCAAAAACTAAAACACACACAAAAATCTTATTTTGGTTTGGTAATGCAAACAAATTAGAGAAGGAGAGGGGCAACTAGAGTCAGCATTTTAAATTAAATTATTCTCACTCTGTTTCACTCCCCCAATGTTCTGGCACCACAGCTGACTATAAGCATTTTCTAGTTAGATTATGAAAACTCTTAATATCTACAACAGCACTATTGGTGCTGGAATGCATTTGTGCAATGGCAAAACAACACATTTCAGCCCTGTGGAGCCACAAGCTGCAGCCAGCTCCAGTGTGGATCTGTTCAGGTTGTGCTTCAGAAGATCTCCAGCACAGGGGCCCTGCTGTTCTGAAATGGGAGGTACAAAAAGAAAATGTGCTCAAGGCCTCCCTGAGCTATCCCAAAGCCAGGTACTTTGGGTTTCCTCACCAATGAGTGGCAGTGGACAGATTGGGGCTTTGGGGTGCTATAAGAGGCTGGTGGTGCTTGTTCTGCAATTTAGGCTGCAACATCCCTGTATAGTTTTACCTGAGTTAGAAAAAGCATATTGTGTGACAGTTGTATATTTGTTGCTCTGTGTGCTTTGAAAAATAATTTCTTAGTGTGTTGTACTTCAAGCATGGACATGGGAGAAGTAGTAGATCTTTTCTCAAAATATTTGTTTTCTTTATATATAAGTGATAAAATGAATAAAAAAAAGGCATGTGTGTTAATTTGAAAGCTACACGTAATAGCTGAAGAAAGGAAGCCCAGGGGGTTTCTTCATGCAGTAACCTTTTATGAAAGTCAACACAGATTTATCTGGAAAAGAAGTGAATAGGAAAGTTAGAGTTTGACAAAAGCAGTGTTATTAATAACATTATGATTGATAATCTTATTAATCTTAAAAAGCTTGTATTCATGCAGTATTTAAGGGAATGTCCAATTACTAGTTTTGAATTTCTGTTGTGCATTTCCCATGCTTGGGAATCATTTTCCACATGTGGAGTAGTTACCTGCAATCATTTACCTTAAAATGAACGGATTAGGTAAGTGGAGTTCGTGCAAGAGAGACACAGTCTCCAAAGAGCACTGGTGTGTTTTGTTTTCTCCCTCATTCATTTTGATGAAGCAGAGGAAGTCTGTGTTCTGTTACAGAGGTAGATCTTTTTTTCATAAGTGCTATATAGGCGCAAGGAGGACACAAGAATTGTCTTAATTACTCGTAATTTGTGTCTTAGAAGAATTTAATATTTAGCTGCAAACATCAGCATTTGGGAAAAATAGGAAGATTTTGCTTTCCATCTCCACCCCCCCCCCCAACCTTTTTTTTCCCTCCCTTTATCTATTTCAAACATTCAACCTTCATCTCACCCATTAAAGCTCTTTGGGAAATGCCCTGTATTTGCTCCATGGTGTGTGTTCATGTTAAATGAAGATTAGAATTTTGCAGCTGACTGAACATGAGAGCAAATTCACTATTCACTATTCATATTAATTAGTTATCATTTTCCCAAACTAATTTCACAGAAATTGATCCTAAACCTACACAGTAATGTGCAGTTCTCCATGGAGTTGTACTGAAAAATATTTTAGAAGGAATATCTTAAAAGGTGTCAAACATTAACATTAGCAGCTTTCTTGCATGCATGATAGAAAAAGCAATGCATTCCAAGGTAGGTCTATGAGTCAGGCTGAAGAGATTCATTGCACAGATTTTAGGAGAAAAAGAATTCTAAGCTTTGAATTATCGACTATTCTCTTAATTGTGCTCCAGCTGAAGTCAGTGAATCTAAGTGAGCTGCCAGTGCAATTAAGGGGAGTTGAATTAAGCCTGTCGGCTGCCAGCTCTGGCTGGGAAAGGGGAATGTGCATAAGCAGAGTAAGAACTCCAAGTCCTTTCTTTGATAGTCTTTTCAGATTCTCTGATCTGCTATTTCAATAGAGGGAGAGAGAGATCACTTCTAAAGGGTGGCACAACATATCTTAGTAAATGGGCAAAACCCTGTAATTGTACACACCATCAAATCCAGCAGATAATGCAGTTGAAGCACTCTGTACCTGCTGATGTGGACAGTGAGAAATTGAGAGTTCCAGAGTAAGAGCAAGGCTAGTAGTCTGTGTCAAGACTGGTGTTCTTGTGCTGGGTGGTGTATTCGCCATGGGAAAAGCTGCTGACTGTCTGGGCTTTGTGTTGAAATGTGTTTACCTGTTGCAATGAGGGGGCACTTTCAGTCTGACCTTGGACGATATAGTTAATGTCTCATTATACTCATTTTACCAATGCCCTTCTTTCTTGAGGCTGTTTCTGAGGCTTGATTTCTTCTTGCTCTTTTCCCTTGCTATTTAATGCCCTCATTAATATTGGCTACCAATCTAAGAGAAGCAATACCCAAATGAGCTGGGCTGGGGAAGGGCTTGGCTGTTTCTCTGTTTTCACTTCCAAGACCTTTTTGTTGCCTGTTTCTTTATCTCAGGTTATTGAAAGTTATCTGAAAGTTGCTCACAGTTCTCTCTTTCACTATCACTGATGGATTCCTTAAGCTTTAGAAAGAAATATGTTAAAAAAACCAAAAAACAACACAACAAAACAAACAGTGCAGATGTTTATGGCTGGTTTCTCTCGATTGCAACATTAAAGAACATTCAAAGCAACAGCAATACATTATGAGGAATTATAATTATCTCACAGTTTTTTGCACGTGTAGTCCCAGAACATTCTCTGTATATCTGTAAATCAGCCAATTGCTGAAAGCCCAGGAGGAAGGGAATGGTAGAGCTTCAGAACAATTGCATATTAATGCATCAGTGTATTCCTATTTATTTCTCTCAATCACAAAAATATAGGTAATTTAGGTAGTCAAAGAATACATGACATTGATTCCCTTGCTTTTTTTGCTTTCCCCCATACTTTTTGTTCTTGCCTTTCTGCTGCCTCTAGGTCAATTACAGGAGCCGAAATGCAGTTTTCCTGAATATTACTCATTTTTCCAGTAGAGAGGCTATCTCTTATTTCAAACAGAAGGCTTGCACTCCCACATTACTGTGGCAGAATCCTTGTGCATGGCTCTTTCATATTTTTTTTTAGCCAATAGCTTTGTCATATTCTGACTCATAAATCAGCCAGGGGGTAAAGGAGAAAGAAACAGGTTATAAGTTGTGCTTATGTAGTGCACCATGAATCTGGCTGATACTGAAAAAAAACCCCAAAACTATTCCTTGGGAATTGTTCTGTTCCTTAGTAGAATTTGGTCATCTCCAGTTATAAAAACATTTCTGTGCTTTAGACCTGGTATGTTCTGGTGGCCTCAATCATGTTCCTTTACTTACTTTACATTCCCTTACCATAACTCATTGTTATGGTAAGGGAATGAGCAGTGCTGTCATCCCAGTTAGCTGGGGAAGAAGCTTAGATCTGATGTTCAGCTTCTGACACCTGATCAGATAAATCAGTTCAGAACAACCGAGATGCTGCCTGCTGGGCCAGGGCTGCAGAGGTTGCTTCTATTTTAAGAAGACACACGGTACATTTAGCATACTGATGGCAACACTGCAACTGCCAGGAAGTCCAGTGATCTCTTCTAGGAAAAGCAGTTTCAGGTACAGAAACCAGCACAACTACATCCTTTTAAGCCTTTATTGTGCATAAAATGATAGTGAAAACTTTCACTGAACTCCTGAAGTTAAGGCAGGTCATAGGTATCCATGGCGGGTGTGAGAGTGTGTGTGTGTGAGCTGAACATCAATCCCTTAATGGTATTAATTAGACCTAAGCAGGTGTGATGTTCAGGCTGTCTTGGCATCTAGTACCACACCTGCTGGAAGAGACTACAAAATGGTGTTAATTGGTACCATTTTTTATAGACTCACTTTGCTTCTCTGCAATATTAGCAGAGTTTGTTAGGCAGATATATTCATACTTTTAGCTAACACAGTGTTTGCTGTTTGGGGAAAATACAAAAAATAACCTGTATGGGTGGATTTTCTTTGGATTTTAATTGAACTTCTTTTTTTCCTGATGGTGTACAGGAATGTTGTGAGTCTTACAGCATGCAACCTGATGTCCCTAACAGACTGAGACTGTTAATGAACATGGCTAGAACCAACTGGTTAATTAAACCTCCACTTTCTCACATGATCATTGCAGAGTCAAATCAAGTAATTCAGCTGCCTGAATCTCTCATTTGCAGATTTGCGACAACCTAGGTTTAATTAGCTAAATGACAACACCTGTAACTACAGGTAGCTAAATGACAACACCTGTAACTTGCAGATACCCTTGGCAGAAGGTAATCATTGTATGGGAATAATGAGCATGCACGATAAATCCTCCTCTAACCAACATTCAGAGTAGCCCCTGAGGTGAAGGGGAAGATGTGGCTTTCAACTTGGATCTACGTTTTTTGTTTCTTGAACAAACAGCAACCAATTACAGCAGAATAGAAGAGAGGCAGATAGAAGCCCACCAGTGTTGCAGGGCATAATTATGGCTGGTTTACATTCATGTAAGTATAGCTATCGAAAAGGCATTTGGTCTGATGTTCTTTTTAAAGGCCAAACCATTCCATGTGAAAGAAAAACTTGTACAACTTTTGGAAAACCTTCTGTCTTTGAGGGAGAGTGTGTTATAATTTTTTTGGTCTGCTTTGGAAGCAAAAATTATTAATACATCTGTAGGTAGAAAACCACAGTTCCATTCATCTCTTAGCATGTGCCTCCAGATGTGTAGTACTTGCCTGTTTGAAGAGCTCTGCTGTTAAAAATATGTTAAAGACAAGCTCTAGGTAGAATCAGAACTATTTTTGAGTATAGGAGCTGGAGAGAGGTACTTATGCAATTTAAGCAGCCTTGTGTTTGCTGGTGTGCTGCTCGTCTGCTGATCTGTGAAGAGGAAAGGGGTGACTATCAAAGAGCCTTTGCCTTAAATCTAACAGAGTGGTGCAAGAAGGGCAAATCTGGTATGTGGTACAAAGCTCACTGCTTCTAGAACCTAGTCTGTTCTCTAATTCATACAATTAGGAAGACAGAGGCATAGGAGAAATGGCATACATAAGGAAGCACAGAAGGTAGGAGGGAAAGAAATAGGATAAATTCTTTATGGGAACCAGACCTTGGATGTAGAAAGGGAAAGGAAGAAGACAAGAATTGCTTTCTATCCCTGCTTCTCTCTCCCACATGACAAAAGCATTATTTGCTCCCTGGACGACTGCTGATCTTCCCAAGCCTCCCTCTGCTCCCCATGAGATCTTGTTCTGCAGAGTATCCTTGAGGCAGGAGAAACCAGTTCTGCTGGGAAGTAAAGAACTTCTGGGTGGGCTCAAAGCACCCTGTTGTCTCCCTTCATCCCAGCTCACCCCCAGAGAGAACTATTTGTTGTCCAGTCTTGCTGCTTCTAGCAAAATAATGGATGTCCTCATGTCTGAGAGTAGGAAAGGTTGTTCAATATGACTCTTGTGGTAAAATCAGAATTCTATGCCATAAGTATGTAACTTTGAACTCCTGCAAAATGTAATAAGTCAAATTCAGCAAATAATTTGAAAATTCAAGAACTATGTTAATTCTCTGCTTGCTGAATCTGTTAAATGGGTGTTGCAGGTGCCCTTGAAGCTCCATATGCTACATTTGAGTCAAGACAGAGCAGAAGTGAAACTCAGGCCTGAGCAAGGTAAGTCATCACTGTTTGAGTTTTATGCAACATTGTAGGTCTTCTTTAACGTTAAACCATATGCTTACAAACCACTTCTCAAACACCCTGACTCAAGTAATTATGCGTCTGTTTTCAGATTAGTGTTTTAGGCAAGCTGACTTTATGTGCTTAAAATGGCATGTCAGCAAATAAAAGTAGAAGAAAAATGTTTGTTAACTCTTCTAGTTGTAAACAACCCGTAAAATCATCTAATCACTTACCAGGAAGAAACTGAGGTAAAAATACAAAGCTAAGGTCTTGCTACTAAGAATTTTTATATACACATATGCTTCAACTGTGATTATTGTCCTGTTAAAGTGAATTAAAACTCTTTGTCCCTAGAGTGAATTAATAAGGCTGCTGTCATATTAGACTGTTTCTTTTAGTAATTTTTTGTGGAATTTCTTGACAGTATGATGGGTTTTGTCAAAAGAGAAGTGAATCTACTAAAATAATATTGTAAATGTTACTAGTTCAGGCTAATGATGAATCAGTAAAGTTTATGAATTGATAGTCTTTAATTTGGTTATATCACCTGTTCAATAAATTTATAACTCTTTTAATTCTTTTCACTGTAAGTATTAATAAAGCTAATAATACTTAGAAATCCAGAAAATTATCAACAGGAGGATGTTGCAACCAGCAGTAATCTTAAAAGTTTAGACAATTTAGCTGGGGGATTGTTACATTCTGAGGCACTGCAGGATGGAATTTTCCTGCCTCAGTGCTCTCAAAGATTAACGAAGGAAATCCCACTGCCTTAGAGTTCTTGCTGTTTTCCTCTTCCTAAGATGGTACTTACTTGTGAGCATGTAATAGGAGATAGGTCTGAATCACAGATCTGAACTTCAGAAATCTTTGTCTGGCTCAAAATTTAGTTCTACTTCTGCTGCACAAAAGAACAGTGAAAGTTAAAGTGGCTTTCAGCTTTGTCATAGAGGTGAAAAAGCTGAACTTAATGGATGAGATTTCTTTTGAATGTGCCTGGAGAAACTTTTATTCATTTAAGAAGATTTTTCTTATTTAATTTAAGGTTGTAAAGGAAAAAAGGTATGATGAGTTCAGCTAGGTGAATGTGTAATATCATATTACTTTTCTCATCAAAGTATAATTCTCATTTTTGAAACAGTTGTCCTTGTTTAATTATTTTAAAATTAATCCTTTCATATGAATTTATGCAGTCCTTACTGAATCAGAGCAGGGAGCTGTACAGGATGTATCCCATGCTGCTTTACTAGGCTGCCATGGTGCCCTTGTGGCTGTGTTGGTATTTTGATCTTGTCCCTACCAACTCTCACCTCATGTTGTACCATTCCAGCATATCATCTTATGTGTTTAGTCATCCTTTAGTGTTTAGGTAAATTAAGAAGTTTTTAGGAGGTCCCACAGAGTTTCATTGCTGTTTGATATTATGAGGTAATCCTACAGCACATTTCAGCTTTCATGTGTCACAGATTTGTGGCATTATTCTCCTGAAGAGAATAAAGTTCATCAGGTCAAGTGAGGTGTTGCAAGAGTGTGTGTTCTCAAAAATGCCTGCCAGGAGTAAGGTCTTAACTTGGATGTATAAAGTCTCTGTACTCAATTACTGGTACAAATGAATCTCAAACTCCTTATTCTGCCATTTTTTCAAAGCTAAAGGAGCCTTCTCCCATGGGCATCCATCTTATTTGTGCTACTTTGGAACAGAAATTTAAATACAAATAAAATTTTACACATACAAATTTTAATGAAGTATGTAATAGAAATATATCAGCTGTAATGGAGGTGGAGTCCTACAATTCATGTAATGATCCTGTACAAATTTTTCTTTATGTTTATTGATGTTTGATTGCTGTATTATACACTCAGGAGTGTGGTATAATGACAGTAAAGGTGCAAGTGCATTTCACCCGTAAGTACTTAAGTTTATGTAAACCAAATGACAGTTATTTCATTTCTAACCTATAAATAAATGTAACGCTGTTTGGAGATCAGTGATGTTTTCTCGCCTTAGTAAGCAGATAGTTGTTTGTGTATAGAGGGTATACTTGATAATGAGGAAAATGTTTCTTGGTACTCTTGATTTTCTTTTCAGCACTTGAGGATAACATAGTTCAGGGCTTTGGAATAAAATGTGTGTTTCACGTGTATTACCCTGTAGGTTAGCAGTGTGAAAAACTGAATTCTGTTCAGTATTCTATATCACAAGAGTAAAAACATATCTTGTGCAGTATTTACTATAAGAGCTGGATCAAATGTCCACAGATTATTTACTACATTGTGAAGTGTGTTTAAAACTTCTGCTCTCTGATGATTTTCTCCATAATGGGGTCAAACAACTTCAGCTTTGCTGAGCAGCTGTCTCCTTGATAAACTGATTCTTCTAAGTAACACATTCGCTACTGGTGTACAGAAGCTGTGTTTTTTGCGGAGGAAACTATATAACTATAGGATTGCTGGAGGCTGAAACACTAATGATGTCTGAGATGATATGGCACTGTATATACTTGACACTTGACTTTACAGGCTGTGGATTAAGAAAACCCAGCAGCAGCAGAATAGGTTGAAAGGTGAAAAGGAATCAAAATGTCCTGAGTTTCAAAATTAAAATCTGTATATGATATTGTTTTACACATGGTGCACCACAGATCAAACTTTTACTTTTTTTTTCTGTAGTTGAACAAAGTTGATCTCTTTCTTTGGGGACCAAAGTTCTCCTTAAGGCTTATGCAACTCTTTACTTCTCCACTTCTCCTCTCATCCTGCTCAGATACTGCTCAGATTAAGTCTTTTCAGTCTCTCATTCGAAAAACAAATATGAAGAATGATTTACATCTTTATCATGCCCTAGTGGAGGAATGAAGAATTAAAGTGCATGTTGTAGGCAAACCAAAGCTCTTTCACGTATTTTAGAAGCCATAATGTAGTATTTACAAACAGGGTTTCAAGGACATTTCCAGGAACAGCTGTTTGGACAAAGGTAGGGTCACAATAAGAGTTCACAATTGTTGACAGTGCTTGTATAAGGCCATAGTTCTTGTATCTTTTCTTAAACATTCTTTCCATCCAGTGGCAGGCTTTGGATTATACTGGCATTTCAGCAGTAGATCTGAAGAACAGGAGAAAAAATAGCTGTGCTGATTAATGACACAAATATTGAAAACTAGAGAAAATTTCAGATGGATCTTTGCTTTTAATGAAAATAACAAAATCAAATAAATTTGCTGCATTAACAGTAAGGAGGAGGAGCAAAAGAAGAAACCTAAAGTCAAAATAATTTGATTGTGATGGTCATCTTCTGTTTTCCCATGCTGTGGGAGTTATTCGTCCTTGCAAGTGTTCAGCCCAATGAGCAATGTGCATCTCAGCCCATTTTGGAGGTGCAGTCTATACTGATTTAAAAAGTGAGAAGCAAGAAAGCTGAACAATATACTGGGGACCAGCTGCTGTTAAAAGGGGAAAGATGGGGGAAGTCAGAGAGGAAATGAATAATGAACTGGAAAATAATCATGCTCGTGTATTAAAATGTTTTAGTCGTGGCCTTCTCAGGAACCTGGGTGTTTTCTGAGCAGAAGGAAAATGATGGATTAGATGACAAATCCTACCTAAATCTAGGTGTCACCACCCATGTGAACAGAGCTCTTATCCCTGACTGGGGACATTTCTGCTCTGTTGTGATTGTACAAAGAGATAATGTTGCTGACCTGGAATGAATTCTTTTCCTTTTTTTTCTTTTGGCCAGTGGGCCAACAAGACAGTTATTTCCACAGCTCTAATTACAATCCACAGAATGTATATTTTTCAGAAAGTAAAGTTAATGCCTCAGCCTCCAATTCCTTTTCGGGTTTAACCTTTCAAAGCAAAATTGCCAGTTGTTTGTTCCCTCAAGGCTTTTAAGTTGTTTAACAAAGTATGAAATGACTGCAAAGTAGTAATGAATAACTGATCCTTTTGGCTTTTACTCAATCTACTGACATAAAGATTTTACAAATTCCTTTGTAATTGCTGTACATAATTAAAAACATGAAGGTTTGCTGCTTTGTGCAGTTTCTCTGCTTTAGATCTAGTTGCCTTGATGTGGCTTTTCTGTGGACTGGATGCTTTGGTTGATGGGGCCAGGATGCTGCTGGGATAGCTTGTTTTCTGAAGTAGAGAGTAAATCTAATTCTCTAATGTCTTGTGTTGCAAGATCAGCCAGTCCTTGGTGCAAGTCAGCCCAAACTTAGTTTTCCTTGCAGTCAGTAAAGCTGTCAGCAGAACAAAGGGGCATTTTGTGTTTCCTGGGCTGAGCACCGAGGAGGAGGCAGGAATAGAGACCAGTGTGGTGACTTTGCTTTGCACAGGCATTTGTGGCTGAAAAGTGTGGGGCCTTGTGGGGGCCAGAGAGGCAGCTATGGCAGATATAGAATTTCAGCACACTACAGCTGTTCCCTTTAAGAGCTCTATTCTTCCTGTTTTAATTATTCTCGAACACTGTCAGAAATAATTAGTATTAAAAGGTCAGTAGCAGTTTCCACTTAATTAGTTCTGTAAACATTTTTTTTGAGAGACTCCCACAGGGATATTTTTCCACACACAAACAGGAGTAAGAAGTGGCTGTAGTGTAGAGTGAAGCTCCCTGTAGTCCTTGCAGGGAACTGGAAGCAAGGCATGGCTTGCTGTGCACACTGCTACCCTGGGCCCACAGCCAGGCTCAAGCTGAACCCCAGATCTGCCTCTGGGCACTGCTTCCAGCATCGCCATGCTCAACCAGAGCTCCCCAGTCACTGCACATCTGCTGGGGGCTTCAGCACCAGGCTGAGACCAGGACAAGGGACTTGTGAGAGTCCCTGTGGTTCCTGGAGGTCCCAGAACAGTTACAACATGTCTCTGTGCCTCAGGTACCACACTCAAAACTCATCATGTTACTGTTGGTATTTAACTAAGTCAAACACTAGCAGATTTAAACCACGTTGAGGGAAGGGTGGGAATTAATTCTGTCCACAACACAGCTGACAATGAGCTAACACCGAATTCAGATTTTCAACAAGATTTATCAAATATACTCCTAAAGAAAAATCTTTGAAAAGAAATTTGAAGATTTCACAGCATCATTCCTAGACCTGGTGTCCTCTTCCTATTGTGCTTTATGCTATATCTGCTTAATCAACGAACATTAGAGAACATTCCTATTAATATTTTTTTACTTTTCTTCTGTCATGCATTTGAGATATTGAGTGATTTTAAAATGGAACAAAGAAATTCAGCAAAATGAATGCTAAATTAAGGAAATAATTATCATGGCATATGCACAGGTAAATGCTGACACAATTTTTTTTCCTAAGTCTTTTATGAATATTCTATGTCTGTTGTGTTGGTTTCATGCTATCGTGTTTTGATTAGCTTTATTGAGTAATGTATTGGGGCTGTAGTTTAGTTAAAGCATTCCTGCTGATCCAGTGTGTTTGCATTTACCTAGGTTTTCAATTTGGTTGTCTCAGGCAATCTCATGGGCATTAATAAATTAACCTCCATAACCCTGAAACTGGTAAGAGGGGATCAGTACTCATGTTTTATAACTGTAGGCTGAAATTAGAATAAAGAGAGAAATGTATGTTGCAGTCAAAAATCAAGCATTATGTTTTTAGAATGTGTTTGCAGTCCTTTAGATTAATGAATATATATATATATACACACACACAAATATATAAATTATATATATATACACACATATATATACATACCATATAGTGCTGAATTGTAGTTGCTTATTAATGACCAAGCATTAAGATGGTGACAGTATCAGGGATAGATTTCAGAATCCTGTCTCTCAGGTGAGCACTTGAAAGAGTAGAGTGCTGTTTTTCATTGGTTTGGGGTGTTATTCTGACTAGTTTGGGGGGGGGGGGGGGGT
>VZUI01039506.1:62645-76933 GCA_013401135.1 Cettia cetti
GGGCTAACTGTTTGAAACTGAGAAACCTTTTTTATCCCTTTGAGTAAAATCCACTAGGGAGGATAGTTGGAGGGGCTTATTTTTATGCTGATTTTTTTTCAATGCATATGGGGGAAAAAGGCAACTAAAACTTTGAGTGAGTATAGAAATGATTTGGATCCCTATGTGGAATGGATACATTTTACCTTTATTTCTGTGGCACAGTGTCTATCAATGCTATTAATACCCCTTTGTATAGACTGGGATTTTTGTATAATTTTGGTGCAAATTTTTCTTGCATGTAATTTGGATGAGGCATTTTGAAACCAGAAACTTATGGGTAAGTAAATAGGCTGTTTTTTCTGATAACAGATGCTGACTTGTGCCAAGATATTAGCACTGACATGCCTTACACTGTGGAAACTTTCAACTCTATTTAAACATGGGGCTACTGAAGTGCAACTCCCTTATCTGAGTAGTGCAGATTTAGCCAGAAGAACAGTGATATGCTTCTTGGTCAAGCAGGCCTTTTCCTTTTACCTTTTCCTTTAGAAAGATCTTTCTTTTTGAAATTTAGGAGGTTAATTTTGTTAACATTGTTAACCAGAGAAGGTTTGCTCTATCAATTATGTGCAGACATGGGATGGGTTGCGTACATTCGTGGAACAGCTCATTAACAATCCCTGGTGCTGCATCCATTGTAAAATCTAGGACTCAGATCTAGAGAGATAGTAGACATGCTGATATCTTAAATACCGTGGTTCAGCTGAATCCAAGTCCTGAATACTGTGATTTAGCTGCTCCTGTCTGATGTGCTCTTTATAGCCTGCCTGTATCTCCTTCAGGAACTGCCAACTCTCCCAGTATGTCCCATGAATGGCTGGGCAGTTATGTTCAGCAAGTGGGTGCCTGTATTCCTTCATAGATCTCACCTGAATTTCTTGCCTGTGTTTAGCGTATGCTGTGCTGTCCAAGCCAAACCATGGAGTCTGCTTGTTGTTGAGGACATGCAGTAACACAGCAGTTTTTCTCCCAGAGAATTGTTGGGCACTGGAACAGGCTTCCCAGGGCGCTCACTGCACCAAGGCTGACAGAATTCAGAAAGTGTTTGGACAATGGTCTCAGGCCCATGCTGTGACTCTCAGAGTGCTCTTAGGAGCTTGACTTGATGACCCTGGTGGGTCCCTTCCAACTCAGCATATTCTATGATTGTATGATCTGATTTGCAATCTGTGTGCTGGTGCTCATCTCCTCTGTGCCATGGTAGTTAGATTAGTGGGGAGCTTGGCTCAGAGCCCTCACAGAAAGCAAAGGGAGCACAGAGGGCTAAATGCCATTTCTGCTGCTATTGCTAAATAGCTTAGCTTGATATGGAGAAGGATTTCAGAGCTGAGGGCCAGGGAATCTGTTCTAAATGCAGAGGAGCTTATCTTTTGCAATCCCTGCGTCAGTAAGAGCTCCTTCTACTGCTGCATCTGAAAATTTCTATGAAAGTGAGCAGGTTTGCATGCCTTCCTCACCTGCTCTTTCTTCTCTCTGCTGCACCATAGGTGCACCCATATGTGCAGAGCTCCTGTGTTCTTGGAAAATGTCAAACCTCTGAAAATCCCATCTGTTGTAACGCAGAGCAACACTCTGTGTGCAACCTGGAGGACATCAGAAGAGTTTGGGATTATCACAGAATATTATTTCCTCAGTAATAAATAGATACTATGGATCATCCAGGTATACAAAGCTCAGCAACAGAGGCTTTTAAAACTTCCCTTGCAGTCATATAAAAGAAAAATGCAGAACCATTAAAAAGAAGAAAAAAAATGGACACTTAAATACATATCTGCTAAATACTGAACTAGTCCTATAATTTAAGTGGCTAAAAGGTATCTGAACTGCTTAGATAGTTTAACAGCCTTTAGATACCTCTCCATTTTTGCATGTCAGGCCCTTATTCATCCACCTCATTGCCTATTCTGTTTTTAGTTTCTTAGAAACAGATATAACAGCCTTTCTTTGCCTACAGAGAAGCTATAAGGAAAAATACATCTAAATGTTGTGCTGTTAGTTGTCAGTAACTTCACAAGCATTTTCACTGTATGAGTATTTTTTGGAGCCTAACAATTATTAGTACTTTGGTGTTCTTTGTTGGCCTTATTGAAAGCTAAGAGTTCCTAATAATATGCCTTGAACAGAGACTGCTACAATTTTTTTTGACACAAACAGCACACCATCCCACCCCATTGCCAGATCTAGCATAAAGTTGTTGCTATTCATGTTTATTGTTGAGCTGATAAAGGACATACTGTACTTTGAAGGCATTCTTGTTTTCAGTTTTTCATGGTAGGATGCACTTTTGTCTAAAAAGTATGATATTTGTACTGTTATCCTTCCTTGCTTATGTGTTATGGATGATAAAGCTCTGCAAATGCAGTGTTATTTGTTTTGGTTTTGATATGAAACTGCAATTTGCTTGCAAAAATTGCTTCTATTTTTGTTTTTTTAATTATGTCTGTGATGTCAAAAGAGAATCCTGTGAAATGTCTCTCAAACTGCTTTGTGGACCAAAAGCTAGTGGAAAAATGTTTATGTACTTGAAAAATAAGAAGTACAATATACTTGAGAGGTGATGAATTCTTGGATTGCCTGAACAGACATTCCTGAGCTTTTGCCATTTGATCCTTCCATGTAATAAACTGTTGTATTTCTTTCTTCAAAAATATTTTTCAAAGATTTCCAGGAGTGGCTCTGTTCAAAGAAGTTACATGTAAACTTCATTGTAGGTGTTTAATACTAAGTAAAACCAAACAAGGAAGGAAACAAAAAAAACCCCTCCCATCACCCAAATCCCTAAATTAATTTTCACTTTTCTCAATATTCAAACAAGATAGGTAACTTGTAGTTTTCTGTCTATTTGACTTGGCACTCTCTGATAACCATGGATAGGAAATAATTTTTTGTATCAGTGGAATAGTCAACCCTCCAGAAGATATAATCGAGTGAGAAACAATTACCTACAAAGTTCATAATATTATAAATTATGTGATAATTCTGCAATGCAGAGTGACATACGGATGTTGCTAAAGAAATAAAAGATTTACTTAGGTATGTAAAAACCCGATTATTTCAGAAGCTCTGATAATTACAATGTTCTTCATATCAAACTCATTTGGAAAGTATTGCTTGGACCAAAGATTTTCTTCCTGAAAAAAAAGAAGATAATTACCTCTAATCTGTGTAAAGAACTAAAAAAATGTAAAATCATAGGGAGTTAGGAAATTAGGATAAGGTAATTTTGAAAAAAAATTAGCTTCAAACATTCCTATTTGTCTGGATTTATTGGTTTAAATCAAATGTACATCAGAACTGTTGAGAACAGAATCAAATATTAACCAAATCAAGTATTAAGGAAACTGCAGAATTGTTTAATCACCACAGCTATCAGCATTGCAAGTTACAGTCTGATTTTTGTCAGGTTCTGCAGAATGCTCTGTTGCCTCTGTTGATAGCTGTTCGCTTCTGTAGTTCCACCCATGATGATATTTCAAAGCTTCTAATGAAATAAATTAATGTATAATGCCAGGTGAGTGATGCAGAAGAGTTTCAGTGAAAGTTCCATTTGTGAAGTGGAGTGGTTATGTTTGTTGTGTTTCTTAATTAGTTTTTAGTGTACGAGTGGGTTTCAGTCCTCTAGTCTCAAGAACAGAAGCATCACATGACACGACCACCAAAACGCTCTGTCTTGTGAGGCTAGATAGGCAGTCTCAAGTAAATTAATAGAAGGGGCACAAAGGTCAAGTCTACACACTTGAAAATGATCTGTAATCTTTCTACATCAAATGGTCAAAGAAACTGCTGGAGGTTTCCCACTGAAGGAAGCTCTGAGGAAGCATCTGTGGGTTTTATGTTTGTTGCTGTGTAACTGATGAAAATATTGTTTCATTTTACTTTCTATCATGCAGCCATTGCCAGCTGTATTGAGTAATAAACATATGACAAATGTCACTGGCTTACATACAAATATTTGTGTTTTTTAAGATAAAGTATGAACCAAAGTAATTATAAAATCAAGGCAGCTTTATAGAAATATTTATTCATATTTTTATGTATACACACAAAAATCCCAAATACCTCAAAATCAAAACTGAGATTTCCCTAGTAGTCTGAACTACTTACAGACTTATCAAATATCCTGGGAACAGTATTTAAAACAGTCAAGGATGCTGTTTGCTGCTTATGTAAATCATGTTGCCTATCTAGGGGAAAAAAACCCAACATGCCTCTTGAGATTTTGTTTTATTGCTAAAATTGTCCCAAGTGTTTTTCTGAAAAATGAAAATTGCTATGCAGGGAAGACTTCACACACGTCAGCGTTAGCCTCTTGGTAAAATTTTTAAGCACTAGTCACTCTTACTTGCATATCATTCTTTAACATCTTTTTTGCAACTTCTCTGCACTACTACTGAAATCTGTTCTGTCCTGTTGAACTGAGCCTGATTTATTTGTCCCTCGAAATTCTTACGAGTTGCCAGATATGAAGAAACTGGTGAACTGCACAGCATGAAGCCAATTATATCAATGAGACAAAACTTCATATTTCATGAGAAGGAGGATTAATGCATAAGTTTGCCTGGCCCCTCCCTAATTGTGCAAAAATGAAGTCAAACAAATGTCTCAATAGTCATGATTTGTAGGGCAGAAAGCCACAACCTGCTAAAATGTGCAGGTGTGTGTGTAGGGAACAGAAGTGCAGCCTGTCTCTTGTCTTTCTCTATTGGGCTCTACTTGTGTCCAATTTGGAGGAGGTCAGTGTTATGAAAAAACAAGTGTTTAGTATCACTGTGTATTTTTTAATCCCTGCTTTTCTCCTGGGAATATTTTATTGCACTAACTTGAAATACCTTTTCTGACAGAGGTACATACATTGTACAAGGGATTTGTTTTTGTTTACTGCAAGGATAGGATGTAAAATGTTTCTGGGTCTTTTTAATGCTATGTAATGATGAGGATCTTATAAACCACTGCTGCTGATATTCTCTTGATAGAGTAAATACAGAAATCTTCGTTTGTGTCTGCTGACAACCTTCTAAACATTGGCAAGCTGTTATCTCTCTAAAGCTGAAATGAAACTAAAGCTAGAAACAGAGATATACACAAGAGGCAGTTATAGGTTTGCAGAATGTGCTGAGACTCGTTGGGGGTCTTGTTTGTTGCTTTTTGTTTTAAATATTTTTTTAATCCTGTTTTTACTCTGTTCTATAAAATATGTATCTTCATTATATCTACATTGAATTTATTGTTTAAATATGATAATTAGATGTCAGATCTTTTGCAGAATTTCTGAATCAAAACAGTTTAGTGAATAAAAAGAAAATGTTAAATATGTTTTCTCAGTTGCCAGCTCATGCTGATAGCAAGGCCACAAAATCCTCACACAAATAGTTTTCTGCCAGATGTGATATGAATTACAATTTCACCTATTTGTATGTATATAACACGTTCTCTAGCTGCTGGCAGGAAAACTTAAATTTAAATGCATGATGAAGAAATACATGGAATTGGAGGCAGAAATTTGTGTACATAGTTTTCAGAGCAGTTGCCCTCCCACCAGCAATGAATTGGATGCTGAGCTCCTTAATTATTAAAAAAAAAAAAAGTGCTGGCTGTACTGGGAGTTGTTAAATTAGTGTTCCCCACATCGATCCTTTCACTGATGTAAAGAATGTATTATGAAAAAAGCCTGAGGGATTTAATCACACATATTTTGAAGTCAATGGTGATGTGACTGTATTGACCTCAACATGGGGACACGTTGCCACGAATTTAAGGACAGAGGGAACATAGCAAACATGCAGAGATGCCACTTGGTTTAAAGTCAAAGTCCTAGAACTGAATTACATTAAGTTCCATGAAAAATATTGTGCTTGGCCTTGCTTCAGAGGAAACAGCCTTTCTGCAGTGGAATACTCTTGTGTCATCTCCAAATGAGTTTGTCATGTTCAGACATACTGGATCATAATCTGTTGATTTACTACACTTCCTACTTATTTATGCATGTTGTGGTTGCCATCTGCAGAATATTCATTAGTTCTTTGCTTAGATTATACTTAATGACAAGGTCCTTTATTTTAAGGTTTTAGCTGTTGGTTATTGGAATTTCTGCAGCAAATTCATGTAGTGAAGGAGAAATAAATGCATTGCTTTTGGTAGGTTATGTGGGAGCCTTCTGTCTCTTTAAAATTAACTGATATGAAAAAAGGGCTTTGAATGTGAACCCCAGGATATGGCTTTATGTTGGTTACTTGAAAGTAGGGGGGAGTTAGTTGAGAGTTTATTTTTTTGTTTTTTTGTCTAGTGATAAATGAGACAGTGTGGCAGTTATTGCCATCAGGAGATGAGTTTAAAATTTGTTTACTTGGAATGCCAGGATCAGCAGTTTTTCTTGTTTTGGGTAAGTAGCTAATTTGATCATAGGTAAGGAGCTGGCAAATGCAGCTACATGTTTGTTTTAACTGTAATGCTAAATTCTTTATGGTTAGAAAAGCTTGCATATGACTAAAAAGCATACTGCATATTGAGGGTGCTTAGAGAATTTTCCCTATAGAAAATAAATGAGCATAGCAGCTAGTATACCATACTGTAAATAATTTAAGGTATAATTTGTGAAACATATTTATATAACTGGTTATTTTACATTACCATGTTTGCAAAGCATTAATTTTGCTATCCATGAGGGAAAAAATAGGCAAAATCGTGATATTTGATATTTTTGTATATATTGAATCTTCATTTGGGTTATCTCTGAGATTTATTTATACATAGCAAAGAACTTATTTATATTACAATAAAAGAAAATGGATTCTTTAAAATAAACAACTATGTGTTAACTCTGATAACATCTATTATCATGCTGTTGTTGGTTCTTGCCATTTGTCAGGAATGGCTTGCTTTTGTAGATGTATGGGATGGATTTAAATGTTTTATTAATTGACCAATAATAGCATGTAGCAGGAAATCTTTTATCCTTTTAAAATTCATGTTATTTTCTTAAGGGTTTCTTTTCATGGGCTGAAAAAATGATGTATATTTTGGAATAAGCATATTGATGTGCTGATGTGTTTGTATGTGTCTTCTGCAAACTGTCCCCACTGGCCACGTTTGATTAAATCACACCAACTTGACCTTCTGGCAGACACTGTGATTCACATGACCTACTTAAGAGCCAGTTTGAAACTAAACCTAGAAAATACTCAATCTTCTCTCATCCTAATTGCATTGGTTAAAATGATAGATTGTCAGGGAAGGCACCTGCAAAAAGAATAGATACTACTTTCTGAAACTAGTAGCTGATACAGTTATGTCCCTAAATGGAATGTGGAATTGTTATCTTCCAGGGAACACATAATTTAAAATTTAATTTATGCTTAAAATAAGTGAAATCTGAATTTCCTGCTGTTACCTGCTGTTAGCATCCAATCTGATACTCAATGAAATTTTTCTACTGTATGGTTAGACTCATACCCTTGGATTTCTAGCAGATGTAATTGCCTGGGACACAAAAATATCCAAGGGGCCCCTCTCCACAAGCAAAAAATCTCAGCTCCCTTTTTTGCCTTTATTCCTCATTCTTGTTGGAACTTAGGTCCTTCTCTGACTCTTCTCCCCCTTGGCACTGCTCTCCTCCTCTTACCCCTCTGGGCCCCCTGGATTTCCTGGGTTGGCTTCAGCCGTTTATCTCTAGCTACCATTTACTGCTCTGTTCATAATAGGCGTAGTCAGGACTTGAATATATATGGGAAATCTGAAAAAAAAAAAAAAAAAAAAAAGAGTACAAACTATTGCCTAGGGTCGACATTCAAGAAAAGTTCATCCCCAAAGCTGCTGAAGAGGATCTCGGCACCCAGAAGTCAAGGCTCAACCTTTCATCGTTACAGCTGTTTTGTTTGGGCAAAGGGTTATAGATGCCGCCTCCCCACAGTGCAAATTTACTGGCTCATCTTCCATTTTGAATGGTGCTAGACCTTGGAATACCCTCTCTGCAAGGCTTAAACAGTTCCCAGGCAGCTGAGCTGACGATGGCAAGACCCCTGGCATCATTTCTGTTCCACACATATCTGAACATACAATAGTCTGTGATTCCACCTTGGAAAATCAGAAAGAGTTGCAAAGAACTGGATGCCTGTTCTCCTGGGAAAGGTAGGGCTTTCTTTCACATTAGGAAGGTTCACATGAGGAAGACTGACTGTGAAACATGGAGTAAGTCCATGTGAGGATGTGTTTGTTTGTTTAATCTTATTGTGACAGTGTTTTTCCTTTTTCTCGTGTACTTTTATGTGCTGGTGAGGGAAGTTTGCTACAGTCTGCAGGCATATGAAGGCTCATTTGGGTTCCCACTTTGATCCCAGTGTGGGATGTTCACTGGCATGTCACTTTATTTACAGGCATCAGTTAGTGCTTAGAGTGTCTGTGTGCGTGCATGAGTGTGTGCGTGGAGTAACAAATGCAGAGATCTTTTAGTCTTTCACCTTTTGGATGCTGTGTGGTTTTCTGTGTGACATTTTAATCTAAAATTTCTGAAAGTGAAATTTAGCTTTTTGCTCAAAGCTCCAGCTAGTATGAAATGATTTGAATTAGGCATTGATTTGCCCAGGCTACAGTCTGGGCCACTCTTTTTCCTGAAGGGTAATATAAGTTGGTAGAAAGAAGTTCCTGTTTTAAATCACTGCTACACTAGCATGAAATCAGTCAGGTTTTAGCCATTACTGTGAAAACATGATGGTGGTCAAAGAACTGGCATAGATTGACTTTCTTGCATGATGTAGCTCAGCCCACTGTGTTAGTGTCCTGTGTATCTGTTGAAACAATATTGAGCAAAATCCTGCTGATCCTGTCCTAGCTATAACTGGCCACTCAGTTGGCTCAGCAAAGTGGGAAGGCTTTGTCTTAACATGGGAAAAAAATTAATCTTATACAACCAGGAAGATGTAAACACTGTTGCTATACTGTGTGATTTTTTGGTCACTTTGAAAGTAGCAGACACCATAGTTAAAAAAAAAAGTAAGATAAAGCCAATTTGGCAGCAGGGTTCAGATGTTCCCTGGTTGAATTAGCAGACAGCCTTTGATATTGGCTTCATTTCACCTATCATTACTGTGGGCACTTTCATTTATAACCACCAGTGAGCATCAGATATTTCTCACAGCAAGAAACTGAATCTGAGAGACAGCAGTAACAAGTGTCAACCATAGTTGCATTAATACCCAGCTAAATGCAACATCTAAACCATCCAGGACAAATTTTCTTCCAGGCTGTCTTGTTGATCCTTCAATGAACTCAGTGGAGCCATATTAATTTGTAGAAACTGAAGTTCTTGTGCAGTTAGCTTTATTTTTTGAATGGGCTTCCAAGTCACTGGAAAATAAAGAGTTTAGTGGCCACTGGAAGGTGGAATAATAAATTCTGCCTACAGCACCAAAGGAAACCATTCTTCTACCTTGGAAAAGAAACAGACCTAACAAAGTTCTGTAGCTCAGCTCTGGGCTACAGTTGCCCACTATTTCAGTGGGTAGTGTGGGACATGGACTTTTAAATATTTTGTCATGTCAAGCCCTGCTGTCAATAGGGTTTTCTGAACAAGAAATGAGAAGGGTTTGCAAATGAATATAGTCTTTTGAGAAAACAGAATCACTTCTCCTGTCTTTTTCTCTGAGTTAAGATGTTGATTCTTCAAAGGACACTGCTTGTGTGGGCCATGGCTCTGAAAATACTGTCACACAGGACCAACTGTCACTGAAGCTTTTGTTGGCTTCAGTGTTAGGAAGTTTGAGGTAAGACCTGGCTTCTACTGTGCCCAAGAGCCAAACTTGAAGATGGAAGGAAAAAGCAAAGTAATCATGCTCAGAAATTTTCAAGATAGTGGTTAGTAATAAAAGGCCTGAAGAAATTAGAACCTACTTCTGAAAAGATAGGACTTAAATGCTGGTTGTGGTTTTAAAGGATAGATTCTGTAATCTGTCAGTGGGAATAAATTTTTTGAGTGAAAACTTTGCTCTTTCAATATTGATGGCAACATTTCTGTGAATATCAGTGTAACCAAGAATTTCACTTCATATATTCTGGTAAGTCTTGAATATAAATGTCACAACTTTATTGGTGTATTTTAGGACCTTATTCACTTTACTGCACTGAAAGAGAATACTTTTTCATAAATGAAATTCATTAAGCTGAAGTTTGGCACAAAATGCCATGTTTTTACAGCAGAATGCCCTTCTTATGAGATTTAGAGTATTGCTGACTGCAGAGGTCTCTGTGCAACACTTATTTTAGCAAATAGTCTATTTTTAGATCCTGTTTGTTTCAAAATCTAGGTCAGCTTGCTTGGCAAACTGGAAAGAATATGCTGTAAGACTAGAAGATGTAGTTTTGAAAGACAATAAATACATTGCCTTTTTCATACTGGTGATACCAATTTTATTTCTGGATTAGAAACTTCTGGAAGCTTTTAGAATTTATACGTTATTACTAGAAAGTAGTGATGATGATATGTCTCCATTGCAAATACATTTTTATTTGTTATGTAAATTCCAAACTTATTTTTTTTAACGACAGAAAATATTGAAAAATTATTTCCAGAGGAAATTTACTTCTATAAAAAATTGAGTAAGTGAAAAAGACAACTAAACAACATCCCTGGTTCTCAAAGAAATTGAGGACTCTTCACGCAGACATCATATGTGGAAAAGAAAAATCATTGTATTTCCTAATATTCAGGAAACTACCATCTTTCACTTTTTTGTACTCTTAGAGTATTTATGGTGTGCAATGAACAGAGCAGTAAGAAAAGGGAAATCCTTTTCTTGTAAAACTGGTAGCCAAGCTTACCCTAAGACTTTCTGAGTGCTCTGAAAATTTTGCATATCAGGAGGGACTGTTTTACTCATTAGTCCTAATTTCTACCTGCTGATTTGAAGAGATCAGAACTATTTTGCTTTTATTTAAATTACATAGTTTAATGTAATATTGGCCTATACCTCCCAAGAGGGACAATTTTCCCCTTGAGATTAGAATTTTCTTTCATATGAGCATTTTAGCAAGTATTTGTTTTAGGCAAACCCATGTCAATGGGCACAATGCAAATGCATTTGCATAGAGATTTCTCTGTGGGGAGGCAAGATTTATTCTAATCCCATCTCTTAACTAGCTCCTAAATTTGTTTGGGTTGAAAGAGACCTTTAAAAATCATCTTGTTGAATCCCCCTGCCATGATCAGGGACATCTATCAACTTTTCAGGTTGCTCAGAACCGCGTCTAACTTGTCTTTGAACACTTCCAATGATGAGGCATCCATGTTTTTTGTGTGTAACCTGTTCTAGTGTCTCACCACCCTTATTGTAAAAATAACTTTTCCTTAGATCCAACGGAAATCTTTCTTCTTCCAGTTTAAAATTCTTGTTCCTTGTCACTACAGGCCTTCATAAAAAGTCCTTTTCCATTTTTCTGATAAGTTATCTTTTGGAAGATGGTTGGTCCAGGTGCTTTTACCTTATTTGACTGCAGGATTTTTTTTCCTCAGTTATATTTTCCTTTACTCTTTCTTTTCAAGTTTTTATGGATAAACAGATGTTCAGGGAAAAAAAAATCTTTCTAAGTATTCTCTCCTCCTACAACTTTTCTCTACTTGAACTCAACATCATCTCTCTGTAGCATAACAGTTATTTACAGACTGTGGCTTCAAATGAGGCATAATCAGGAAGAGCAGATGAGTGAGTGGTGAAGAAGCATAGATCACATTTTCATGCAAATATACTACTAATAAGCTGAGGGAACAGCCCTGTTCTTGAAAATAAACATGCTAGTTGGTGGAATTAGCATCTAAATTAAACCTTTTTCTAATCTTTCTATAAGGTTATAATTTGGGGTTTTTCTGTTCTGCCCTGTTACATATAATTTCATTTATTATATGTACTGCAGCCTAAGTAATGATGTATCTTTTTTTTTTTTTTTTTTTTTTTTTTTTTTTTTTTTTTTTTTTTTTTTTTTTTGCAAAATACTATTAATTTTGATGTATGGACCTGCCATCATAGGATTTTTAGGTAATTCAGGTTGAAAGGGACTGTAGGAGATCTCTTATCCAGCCTCCTGCTGAGACAACTACAAGATCAGATCAGGTTACTCATGTATTTATTCATTCTGCTCATGAAGACCAACAAGTATGGAGACCACACAACCTTCCTTGGCAACCTGTTCCACTGTTTGATTGTACTTGAGGTTTTCCCTCCCATTATATTTAGTCTAAAATGCTCGTTTCAATTTATGACTGTTTCATGCTTCCCTCATGCACCGTTGTGAAGAGCCTGCTTGTGTGTTTTTGATAATGTCTGGAAGGATGTTTTTAAGTCCTGCTTGAAGCCTTGTCTTCTCCAGTTTTGATAAGCCAGGTTCCTTCAGCTTCTCCTCATGGAAAAATGTTCCAGCCCTGAACATCTCAGCTCGTCCTCTGCTGAGCTCACTCCTGTTTATTGAAGTCTGCTGCTGGTGGGCCCAAAAGTTTCTCACTGTCTACAGCTCTTGGTTTACAGGAACAATTCTGTACTCTTCTTTCAACACTTTTGAGGCATGCAACTCAGAATTCAGCTACTTTAAGAACTAACATTACAGGTATCACTGTGTGGACAATAGGTTTTCATACTGGATGGTAACTGAAGACGTGAAAATCGTTATTTTGCTGAGATCTAATCCAAGCAGCAAATCCAATTCTGAGAGATAGGAAAAAGCCCCAGGGTGCTTTATATCTATCAAGATAATATGACTGGGACATGATGATTGCTCTGTCCAGATGTATCTTGAGAAGAAATGCAATATATCTACTTTCACGATATCATCAAGAAAACTGTTTTCTGATCCAGATTTTTTTTTTCTGTTCAATTAAAGAGGAAAATATCAGTCTTTATCAAGTCTAACTGAACTCAATAGAAGGACTTGATTCAGACTTGAAATCTGCTATCCAGGAACTTACTTGCTGAACTGCCCATAAAAAATTCAGTTGAATAGAAAAACAGGAAAGTTCACTGGTTTTGTTTTTCTTTCTCCTCTTCCTGGTCCTTTTCTCCTACAGTTGGGGCTAATTATCCTGAGAGCTGCTGGAGCTGTGGGAGCATTGAGCAGAGTGCAGTGAGGCAGTTCAAAGAATGCCAGCCTCTGGGCATTTCTTGTATTGTGCATCTGCATCCTACTTCCACTCCTTGCAACTTCTAAAGTCCTGTACATGAGCAACTAGTTATATTTTTGTCCTTCTGTCTGGGACATTTTTTGAATGTGAATATCTCAAACTGATTAGAGCATGCTACAATAATGCTTAATTTCTCTTAGTTTGTTGGTCTCAAACTTTTTCAATCTCTGTCCAAAATACTAGAAATGAAACAGTGACTTGAATTTCTACTTTGATTTTAAAAAGCCTGTAAAAAATAGCAAGCTAGAAATCTCTGCTAGTGCCTCGGGTACTGTATTTCACCTTTGCTAATCAGACATACATGAAAGTCTTTCCAAACAGCCTTTGAACACAGAACTGAAGCAGCTGATGTATTCATTCTCTTCCATGAAAATGACCTTTTGCAAGGGCTGAGATATTTTCATGAGTGGATATTTTCCCAGTAAGGTGTTTCTTCTTTCAGTTGTTTTTTGTTGTTGTTGTTGTTTGGGTTTTGTTTTTGTTTTGTTTTGCTTTGGTTATTTTTGTTGGGTTTTGGGTTTGTTTTAAATTATTTTTGAAGGCTAACATTTCATGTACTTTGAAGTTCAGGAGGAAATTAAACAAGTTTTTAGTATCTCCTTAAATCCTTCAAAATCCTGGCAGTAAATAGTATCTAATGGTCTTGCCTACTTAGACCTCTCCAGCCTCTTCTACAAGGTAATGTTTAATTTATTTCAATGTTTCCTTACAGTAAGGATTTTTTTCTTTTTTTTTTTTTTCCTGTTAACTGTCCCCTGGTGAAGGCTGAATGCAGTATTACTAGAGGAAGTTGTATTTTGCTCATTACAATCTGACTAATGAACATATCATTGCCTTAGTTTGAAAGCAGTTTGCAGAATTGCCTTGATGGGAAGTAAAGTGTCACTGACAAAGTCGGTGTTTTTAACTTGTACAGTATGAAACTGATGTTCTTCTGCTCCCAGGCCATTGGCTTCTGGCAGAGTGTTTTGGGTTATGGAACAAAAAAATGTGTATTCTATTTCATCTGTTGAAAGCAGTTTGGGAAATGTAGGGGGTTTTTTTTGTTTTTTTTTTGGTTTTTTTTGGTTTTTTTTTTTTTTTTTTTTTT